>GL380607.1:12806-24536 GCA_000143925.2 Caenorhabditis brenneri
GAACTAGGGTCAAACCGTGGCGTTCTATATAAATATTTTCGTGAAAATGGCTCGAAAAAATATTTTCTCTTCAATTTTTGGGAAAAGTTTCCGAAAAATACAATTTCTACAAAAATACGTGGGAATAACCCTGAAAATGACACGTTTGCCACGAAATGAACTTTTCGATTTTTCGCGAAAAATGAGAAAATTACGAATAATTTTTTGATGCGGAATAATGCGGAATCGGAACACTTGCGAATAATGCCGTTGCGAAAAAATGCGAAACAAATCTGAAATGTTACGCGAAATTATAAAGCGAATATCTTGCGGAAACGCGAAACATTTTCCGCAAGTTTTTCGCGGTGCGACACACTATTCCGTACCTACATTAGTTGGCTCGATTTTCAGTCATATATTTACTAACTCATTGAAACTGTTAAAAATTACCTTCTTTCTTCAAAATCATTGCATACTTGTCTAACATTGGGTCAAAATCAGAAAGTCTTTGAGGCGTGTAAATGAATAAATAATAGAGGCGACTAGACTGATTTGGTCTTCTTCCTACCCCTCCTCAAATACTTTCCCCCCTCCCCTCTTCTATTATCTATCATCTCTCGAATATCGGAATACACATGTTTGCGCAACTAGTGCACTGTAACATTATTATCCACCCCGCCAATTCTCACCCCGTTTTCTCTAAATCTCTCCGGGGAATACTCTCTCGTCCCGGGGAATACCCTCCCGGGGGGTGATCTTTTGATTCTTATGGCGTGTAGTGAACAATGAAACAGGTCCATTTAAATGGAGGGAAGGCACTATTCTTTGCTTCTTGTTGCATATGTACTGGAGTCTAGTTCATGCAAATATTAATATGGGTATGACTTTTGAAAATTTTGGTTTGATGGGGAGGAATCAAAAGATCGTGGGAATTAGGGGACGGAGAGATGGTTATCAGAGAACCTGGGGGAATACCTTTGTTGACCTTTAAAGGAAGAGATAAGGGATCAAAAAGAAGGGAGAGGATGCACGTGAAGGGGAGATGCCGTAACTAATGAAGATTCGATAGTCTTGAAGAAGAACCTCCAATAAAACAGTACTGTGTGCACCTTAACGGTACATAAATGACGGTTTCAGCAATGTTATTTCAGACTTCCTCGTTTTTATATCTCTGCTCGGAGCGTGGGAATAGTCATGACGTGAAAAATTCAGAACGCAAGTGAAATCATTATTATGATTAGATTCAATGGATTTACTGGGGTGTAGGCTCCTAAGAACTTCAATGTTAGCACGCTGATGATAGAAAAAACAGTCGATTGCAGTCGTGGTCAGAATTGTTTATTATGTAAGAATTGAAACGGAAGAGTATTTCTGCCCGATACTCAGTACAAAAAAATTTCTGCTAAAACTATCAGAACTCTCTGAAACTGCAAGAAAAAATCTGGAGTTAGTATTTAGATAGATCTTAGCTGTTTCAAGTAGTTTTTAAAAATACAGCTACGTCAGTTAGGCTAGTGAGTTTAATAAACATGTACCATTTAGCTTCCACGAATAGTAAGTAACCTCCGGTTTCAACAAATTGTTTTTCGTTGACTATTCTCTGAAACATCACTAGACTCTATGCTTTATCAAATTTTATAGGGAATTGGTGGCAACTGAGTAGGATTACCATACTGTTATCATGTACTTCAGACTCCAGAAGCCTTCACTATGATGGAGGTGTCAGGAATTATGTTTCAGTTTGGTCTGAATAGAGAAGTGCATTCATCACTAGGTTTGACTTTTTATATATACACTCACACAGATGAAAAAATTTATTTGGATACTATGGCTGTAGTAACATGTGAGGAATTGAGAAAATCTATTCTATTCTTTCATCACGACACTTTGAAACCGAGATGAATTTCAACGAAATTCTGTACTTTCAAGAGACTGTTTCAAGTAGTTTTAAAAAACATTACTTCATGTAATTTACTAGTTTGTCTGACAGAAAGCTTATGACCTATGTTAGCTCCCAGTAAATTCATTTAAAAAAGAATTCGGTTCCAACAAATTATTTTCAGTTGACAACTTTCTGATAGCTCACTATAACGAATGGAAACACAGACTCACAACTATCACAGCTGAATGTGATTACCAGGATGATATGATGTACTAGAGACTCCAGGAACTTCAATTACACTAGAAATGTCAAGAACTATGTTTCAAGAACTAATAATCACCAGCAGGTCTCAAGTTTCATGGAGTCATTGGAACAGGTTGAAAATTTTGGTGAGATACTATGGTCGTGATAAAGCTGGATGAATCAAAGAAAGCTATTGAGCTGTTTAATAATAGCACTTTGGAACCGAAACAAATCTAAACAAAGCCCAGTATTTTCAAGAATTAACCTTACGGTTTTAGGTAGTTTTAAATAAGTTAACAGGCGCTTTTTCGGTATTCAACGAATTCACAAGAAACTGCACTCTTTGTCTGTAAGAGCATTATGTTAGTTGCTGCTGAAAACCGTGTTGAAATTATGCACACAAGACTCCAAAACTCATCACTATACTGAAGGTACCAATAAATATGTTTCGTTTGCATTTCGACAAAACAATACAATCATTCTGAGGCTCGATCATTCATGATGACGTTGAAACAGATAAACATTACGTTTTGGAACTGTTCAAAAACTGTTTACTGAGTGTATAATGTCAAGTATAATGTAGACAAATAATTCACGACACTTTGAAACAGAAAAAAAATTGACAAAAATAGAACTTGTAAAATTTATCCTTACTGTTTCGGATAGTCCTCAAGAATGATGTTTTTTCGAATAGTTGATAAGCATCACTTGCTAAGTGAAATATAAATTTTTTTGGTACAACTGCTATTACCAGTGGCAGTACATGGTCATCTTACAGATTCAGTTTGTTATATAAACACTAAGCTTCTGAAAGGAGCTACAGTTTTTTCTATTAAACGGATATCTATCATAACTTACGTAAGGTTCGAACTTTCTAAACGACACTGAAACAGGTGGAACAATTTTATTTCGGAACTATTCATTAGGTGTTTAGACGTCAAGAACAATATGAAACACACAGTTGTAGAAGTTATCACGACGGTTTGAAACCGTGAAAAAATTTCGACAAAAGCTAGTGTTTAAAAATCTAGTCCTAACTGGTTCAAGTAGTTCTGAAGAATGCTGCTAATAGTGGACCAACAGTTTTTTCATTCCAGATTTTTCTTTTTGAAGTGTTCAATAAAACTGCATTGTATGCCTAGAAATGGTAACTTGATTCTCAGTAGATTTACCAAAACTGCAAAAGTTTCAATAAATTATTTTCAGATTCGAACCTTTTGATACTTTTGCTGAAGAAGTGAAGAAATAGAACTTGCGAGATGTCTAAACCTATTACAGTTTTCATCAAGTTGCATGAGTCATGGAGGCATTGAAACAGATGAAAACTTTTTTGTTCGAAAAAGTCGTTTTAACTGTTTCATGTTGTTTTGAGAAAATATTAAGATGCTACAAACACTAATAATAGAGAAATTGTCTAAATTTCCATAAATCCTTCAACAAAACTACACAGTATATCTGAAATAGCACATCTAAGATTCCAGTGAAAATGTGGATAGAAATACGGTTTCAGATAACTATTGTCAGTTAAGATTTTTTGATAATGCAATGGATGGATTTTTATATTTTACTGTTACATTGTTGACAAATTCGAAAAACCTCGCAAAGTTATGATGGGCTAGATGGCTAAAAATGCGTTTTAGCTGATACGAACTAATTGTTAGAAGGCTCCCAATATTAGTCATCGTTCAGTTCGATCTTTCATGGAACTATTGAAACATATGAAAAATGAATCGTTCAGTGCCGCTTACAACCCAAGCTAAACAAACCAATTCGTAAATACTATTGCAAAAGTTATCTTTATGCTTTGAGACCAAGAGAAATTTTGAACAACTAACTTTCCAAACTGTTTCAAATAGCTATGAAGAAAATGGACTTTCAAAATGTTGCTAATTCTAATTGTAAGAACTGTCGTCTGGCTCAGGTAAAAAGATTATTTAACAATGACCGACCTGTCCGGAACACAACCTTCAGCTGTTATGCTCTTTTTTTCTTGTGGAGATATTTTTTTTCGGTAGTTGATTCAAAATCACAATAAAGAGTTCATGTATTGTTTATGTAAAAGTTCATGTAATAGCTTGAAGCTGAGAATTGTAGTTTTTTTGAATTCTTCAGTCAAAACTTTATTTAAAAAAATTATTTCCTTTTTTTTCTGGTAAAACAAGAAGTTAACTTCGGGTCGGGTTTAGTGACAACGGAAGAATGTTGAACCGGATAGCTAGGAAAACACAAGAGTCACTTTTTAAGCGATTTTAATAGGTGACTTATTGATGTCGTCATCAGGAATAAAACTTCGTGAAAGGATTGAAACGGATGGAAAGATTTAATTTGGTACTATTCTTATTGTCAGCAAAAGAAACTCATTACGACACTTTGAAACCGAGTAAAATATAACCAAAAATAGAGTGCGGTCATAACTGTTTCAAGCAGTTTTGAAGATTACAGTTTTTACATAAAGTTAGTGTATCGTTGCTACAAGTAACATTCAACGTGCTCGTCCTATTTATTGCAGTCCTCAACAGGTTTGACTATTCATGGAAGAAAAGAAAAAACAGAACAAAGATTTTGTTCTTATTATTAGTCAAAATTATATCAATTTTATCACAACACGTTGAAATGGAGTAAAATATTGACAGCAGTCAAAGTGAGGTCGTAACTGTTTCAAGTGGTTTTGAAAAATACAGTTGTTACATATAGTTAGTATGCCGATTGCACAAGAATGATTCAATATGCTTGTTATCTGAAAGCTTAATCGGACCCTACCACATTTTTTAAGCCTGCCCGAATTTAAAAAAAAAATTAAGCGAGTTAGATAATCGGTAGAATGATTGTAAATCGAAGACAAGTTGATGTGAGTTTTTTGTTCCCGAAGATCGTTATCACAAACACTGTAAAAAAAACTCCGTTTCATTACAGTCTTGTGAGGAACTACAGTTTTCTTCCTAGTTATTGTTATTGTGTGAGGTCAGTTTTTTCCAATACGCTTATAGCCGTGCTCTAGAGTAAAGTATAATGAGTGAAAAATTCCGCAAAGCGAATTAGGTTTCCTGTAGGATGGTTTTAACACTATTTTGCAACAGAAAGATCCTTCGTTTTGGAACCTGTTGGCCTTTTCAATATGTTTACACAAAAACTAACTACATTTTCAATAACTAGTAATTTTCTGTAAAATAAGGTTTCCGTTTCATAACAGTTTCATAGAAAATGAAACATTTTCTCCTAGCTCTTGCGTTCGCTAGGATGTTTTTTTACTGTGTCGGATCAGTAATTTCAAATACGCCTGTAGCCCTCTTCAAGAGTTCCTAGCAGAAATTAGGTTTCGATGATTTGAAGCTCTGTGATTCATTAGTTTTGAGAATTTTTTTTCAGTTTCAAGAAGATTTCAAAAAAAGGTCAAATTAAAAGTTTCAGTTATTTTTTCACTGAACACTGCATAGATAATTCTCAACTTTGCGAGTGGAACTAGGGCAAAAACTACATTGAACCAACTGCACTAAACCAAAATAGTGGCTCAAAGTCAGAAGGCATGGGAACTGAATTTTCAACAAACCTTCTATTTTTTGAAACTTCCCTAAAACCGAAAATTTTTCCCATTTCTAGAAATCCATAACCACTGCACCCCTTATCTAGCTGTAGTTTCTTCGAATACCTATTTTTTCGTTCGTTTCTGAAGTCTGAACTTTGATTTCATAATTGTGAATCGATCAACAAACCACGTGGTGTCTTATTTAGTTAAGGTAAAAAATGGGATTGTTTGAGAACAAAATATTGAGACACAAAACCTCTTTTTTGCAGGAGTAACATTGCAACACCAATGGATTCAAGAGACCATAATTGGTTGATAAACATGTGTGTTGGTGATTTGGTATTGGCTGTTTGCTCAGGTTTTTTTGGGTTTTTTTTTTCGGAAAAGTGCACAGAGTTCGTCATGATAAATTGGTTTGCAGGATAGTTAGGTACTGGGGTAAGGGGTTGAATTTTACGGTTTCGTACTGGCGATATACAGCGGGGTTTTATTTAGCTGATAATACTCGGAAAATTTTCCAGTTTCTGAGACTTTGTTTAATGTTTTTCCTTAGCGTTTGCAAAAAAAAACACTCACCACTTTGCATATTGCTCATCGGATTTGGCACATCCATTATTCCTTCTTCTGTCTTTGGACTGATGAATTCCACGGATCTTGGTACTATACATATCGGTGGAGCCACTATCGATGAGGGTATCCGATCGAGGGATGATGACATTTGAGCGGCTCCAGCCGCCGTGACGACTCCTTTCAGTGTGGATGTGCATGCTTGGGAATCGGAGGGCAGGAGAGAGTCGACTACTGGAAATAAGATACTACTTGAATGATGTGTTATGGAAAATGACATTGGTTCTTGTCAGCAATAGAGAATTTTGATAGCGATTTGAAACAGAAAAAGTAGGAAAATCGCAAAATCTTCAGAATAGGCTGTTCCAAAAAGCAACAATTCACAGTAAGCCCTACGCCGTGATATTAGGGGTTTGACGAACTATCTGTTTCACCACTTTCAGAGAAAAAAAATAGCTTGGATAAAAAGTTAATAAAAGAGAAAAACATGAAGTCCATTCAATAAATTCAAAACTAAGCTCCATATAAATTACCTTATTGAAACATGGAAAAAAATAGGCTCAATACAGGTTATCAAGAGGAACAGTTCTAGAAACCAAATTTTACATTTTCATTAACAATACTTTGGAATTAAAATTTTGTCATAACTGTTCAGCGAGAATTTGGATGAATCTAGAAAATGCAATTTTTTGGAACCAATGCCTCAAAATGTTCAATGCAAAATTATAGTATTGAAACATTATCCAAAAACTAGTGTTCAAGAGTTTACCTATGTAATTGGTTTACAGTTTCAGGCAGTTTGTATCAAACAGTTGGGAATCTATATTTAGTTAGACAAGATTGACTAGGAAAAAATATCTCAAAAGTTCCCCTATTCAAAATAAATTGAGCCAAGTGTTTGGAATCATTTCAATTTTGCAGCTTCTCATTAAAATCAAAGGAATACTGATCGCTCCTTTCTAGGTTCCTTTTTATTAGATCAGAATTTTTTCACATTAGCAAACAAATTCAATTTCAAGAAACATATGTTCATGTTGAAACATACATTTATTTAGTGAATTTTTACAGTTTCTGGAGATTTTTAACTTGGGAGCGGACTAGGATCGGAATTAATCCTTTATTGCTTCCAATTTTTTCATGATTCCCAGAAAAATATTTAAAAAAAAACTCACAATCTAAGGGCATTGCTGTCAGGACAGGCGGCGATAGCTTGGGTCGTTTCCTCGCTGGCTCCAATGCAGACGACGAGTTCGGACGGCGGTGCGTAGTGGAAGTGGTGGGTGAGCCGTTTTGACTGAAAAATTATAGAAAATTAGAAAATGAAAACCAAATTAGGAATGCTTTTGAGGAAATAATTAACAATCAGTTATCATTGAGTGGTAATTAATATGGAATTCTAATGAAAGTGAAACAGTGAATATAAATAGTAAAATTGAAACCATAGCAGAGACATTCAGAAAATGAAAAAAAATGTTTCAAAACGCTGATTATTAATGTTAAATTTCTGAAATTTTCCAATGAAGTTTTTTCATAGATATCTCAAAATAATGAGAAAGTTTACTGTTTCAAAGTGGTATGAAATAGTTCTCGAATATTTTTATTCCATTATTTGATGGGGGTTAAAATCTATTTTTTTTTAATTTCACTGTTTCGTGATGTTCTCAAAACGTACAAAACGATTATAGAAGCACTAAGAATTGTCCAAGTTAACAACGATGATCTTTCGAATGAAGAGGAAGAAAAGTGACTCATTTTGAATATTTAAAAACTTCCAGGTACTTAGTTCTAAACTACTTTTCCAGAAAATCTTACAGATCCAAGACATTAATTAAACAAATTGGAAACAAAAGAGGTCATTGAGTACGTAGTAGACAACAATTGAGTACAAAATATGATTATTTTTCGTCGATGTTCAATAAGTGCAGAAAAAGTCCAATCATTGTTCAAAAAATCATAGTTGTACAGTTGCAAAATAAGATACGGGGTATAAAAAAATATCACAGTTTCATGTAGTGCTGATACTCATATTTAGCTTTCGGGTGACAGTTTTATATAAAATTACGGAAACTATTTCAGAGGAAATACTGTTACACGATGTTGATTAGAACAGGTAGTCAAGATGGTTTTCCGGTAGCAAGATCACTGATATACAGAAATGAAAAGAAGAAGGCCGAAGATTTTTTGGGAACAGTTCAATGAGAGCTCAATTCCAGTCCGTAAAAAAGGTCAGTTTCCGAATTCAAATCGTGAGTTTCAAAATAATACAGTTTCAAGTTGTTACTATATTCAGGTTCATTTTATATTTTTCAGTAACAAGAAAATTTTTACCATCATTGTCGAATCTTGAACAGATGGTGTCCTATTTGTTTCAGTGCTAGCGAAAAATTTAAGTCATATCCCATTCAAACTCAAAGAAAAAGTGAAATTAGTTTTCAAGAAATTATCAGTTTCAGTACTTTCATATCAAAGCCTCAAGTTTGCAAAACTTGTTATAGGTAGATCATCAGCATTAAACTTTAGAACCAAAACTTCAAATTGCCTGAAAATCGACTCGAAACCAAACGGTTTCCGCCGCTTCGCGGCTTCAACCTTCTGGGTCCACTTCAATTTTGAGAATAGCTTCACACGTGAATTTTCTTTAAGTAAGTCTGGGCCCTATTTAGGCACAGGGCACCACAGAGATCCAAAAAAAACGGGCATAACTATTGAATCGAGCTCTTTCGTTATGTGAAAACCCCGTAGAAATCGGGTTGAAATGAACAGAGTTACAGCGTGTCATGGACTCACAAACGGACAAACACACAGAAAAGGTGTTTTAGAATAATAAGATCATGGAGGAACAAAACAAAAAGTTACAGTTTCAAGGTGCTATTGTTTTTTGTTCGAATTGTGTTGAGCAATGAATTAAGCATAATATAAGAAGATCTGTTACAGGAACTTTGAATAAAAATGAAGAATTTGAAAATTTTATTAGGAACGCATTCCAAGTTGAATTACATCAGTATTTCAGACTTCAATGAAAACTGGCCGACGGGTTTTCATAAAATAAAAAATGCTTTGAGTCTAACTACATGGGTTCTTAATCAAAAAATCACCAGCTTCAGAACTTCAGCAGACAGATGTGTTAATTTTGTTGCAATCAGACGACTGAGTTTACAGTCTTCATCTTCAAAATTTCACAGTTAGATGAAACACAAAAAATTATGAATCTTTTATGTTTCAGTATGTTGAAAAAGTAGAGCCAGTTTCCGAATTTCAATGGAACTCAATCACGAAAATAAAAATTGCAAGATAAACTTAGCGGTATTGAAATTTAAAAAAAATAAAAAAAAATCCGCCTGTCCAGTGATCAGTACAGTTTTTAGTGTGAAGGGACACTAGTTGACCTCGTGTCTCTTCTCTTTATCTTCTCTCATTCCTTTTTCAAAAACTTTTTCTCGCCCCTCTCTTTACGGGTCTCAAATTCTGCGCAGTTTTCAAGTTCAAACGTTCAAAATCAGACAGAAGACAGTACTCCTAAATCGGAGAGACGCAGACAGGAAGAGTAAGGGATAGGAAGAGAGTGTCACGTGACGTGGAGATTCAGATGTGCAAAGGCGATTTTCATGTAAAGGACCGATATGGGGGCATGGGAGATTAGACAACTAGGTGATCAAACTATGATAGTTATGAGACAGAGAGAAAGTGAATTATTGTTAGCATTCAATCTCAGCTTTTTGTGGATTTTCTTGTAGTTTTGTTTTTTTTTTCAAGTTTGAATCACTAGTAAAACTAGGGTAAGAATTCTGTTTCT
This sequence comes from Caenorhabditis brenneri, assembly GCA_000143925.2. NCBI lineage: Eukaryota > Metazoa > Nematoda > Chromadorea > Rhabditida > Rhabditidae > Caenorhabditis > Caenorhabditis brenneri. The sequence continues at coordinate 22,794 of GL380607.1, forward strand.
AATAATGTAGAGCAGTTTTTTGCTCTTTCACATTCTAGATGAAACAGAAAACTCTTCGGAACAAAGATACAACTGCTTCAATTTTAAATTTACAAAAAACCCAGAATGCATCAGCGGTGATCACTTTAACCTGAAATCTTCGAAATTGAAACATGAATCAACTAAATGTTTATGTTTCACATTCGTGATGAATTAATAACTAGAAGAGTGAAATCATTGAGTGGTTATCGTTTGTTACAGAAATGCATCTTGCTTGTTAGATAGTATTTATATGAAGCCATTAATGGTATCTAGATATGAATTAGTAAACTTGAATATATCCTTCTTTGGAGACCAGACATGAAATTCTTGAGTTCAGAAAAGTACTGTTCTATGAGGTAGATTAAACAGAGGTCGTTGAAACCTTATTCTTTGATATCAAAGGCGCTATGATAGGAAAACTGGTCAAGAAAAAAATTTTGGCGTTGTGGGTCATTCTGGCAAGAAAGCATCAAGTGCTCATGTCAAATTTCGCCGTTTCACATAGTTTATGAAACATGTTTAATTCAGCTGAAGTTGTTCAAAACCAGTTAGTTGTTGAATTGCATTTTTAAGATGCCAAAATGGACTGAACAAGGAACCATAATCTATGAATCTAAGACAAGACACAGTATCAGAAAAAAATGTTCTGTTTCAGACAAATCGTGAAAATTGTTTTGAACTCGGCGGAACTGATGAATCTCTAAATTCCATATGACTAAAGAGTTGTGAGACGGACACGAGAAGAATTTAAAAACTTACAAAATCTGGAACAAAAAATGATATAGAGAACCAGAAACTGTGGATATAACATGAAAGTTTAGATAAGATTTTGCAGCATGGAAATTTTGAGTAAAGTTCTGCGATGTTTTCTTTCGCATCGGAATAGAGTTACAAGATGTCAACTAGAGGAGAATGTGAAACAGCAAAAAAAAATTTGGGAAATGAGTTAGCTTTTTAGTTTTCGGAAGGAATGGCAAGCTTTGTATTCAAAACAGAAATAGTGAAAATCTAAATTTTCCCTGTTCTGTCAACATCAGGTGGGTTTAACAAAACCCGAAATAGTCTTAATAAAATGGTCTATTGAAAGTCCAATATTGAATTCAATTCAGAAATTTACTGTTTCACAAACCCAATGAAACAGTTTCTATGTGAAATTCAGCGGTAGGATTTCATGGTCCATATATATAACAGAAATTTTAACTTATTTTATTAGAATTTTCTGCACGGCGAAGTTAGATTTTTGAGCTTTAAAAAAATGCACAGAGAACTTGAAACAGCATTCTTTGTTATATTAATGATTATTATACCGCTTTTAACATCGATTCGTTCGAAACGGTTGTGCCAAATCTACATTCTGAAGCCGCAAAAGTTTGAATGCACAGAAAAAAAATTGAACAAGAAAAGAGAAGCTTTCTTAACTTTTTTGAAATCAGAATTCATAGGTAAATCAAACTAACAATAACCTCAAAATGAGCATTTCATACACTTCCAATCAGAATACACTTCCAATTAGTTACCTGTTATCGTACAATTTATTCAAGTATTGCCCAAACTGATATTTTCGAACTTTTTCTAGTCGACACGTCTGAACTAAGGAACACGGCTGAGAATAACGCAAACAAAATACAGAAGTTTGGAAACTGTGAATATTGAGGTGGAAAACAACAGAAATAGTTTGAAATGAGCAGAAAAAATAAGTAACCGGTATGAAGATTCTATCAT
>GL380609.1:2397-31268 GCA_000143925.2 Caenorhabditis brenneri
GGGAGATGATGTGGCAGACAGATCGGAGGGAGTCAGGAGCACTGTGGATCAGAAAAGTCGAATGCGATATGCAGTTGGATAGACAGAAATTTTCGCGTGCAAACTTGAACAATGAGCAGACAATATGGTTGAACAGAATGGCAAAAAATAAGCATAAAGCAGATTCAATATATCGATGAATAGCGACAGAGAGATGTTAAAATATTGTAAAAGCATGGAAGGTAGAGTAGAAGGGGGTGGAGGAGGTTGAAAATTGCTTCCATTTAATGGGTATGGTTCCAGTGAAGTAGAAGATGTTAGAACCTCAACAGTGTTTCCAACTTCTGTCGTGAGAACATTCTTGAAGTCCGTTGTTTCGCTCTAAAAAGAGTTCATTTATTATCCAAATTTGGAAAATAGCAAACGCTTGGAAAGAAACCGAATTGTCACAAATAAGATAACACCATTAGAAAATTTGCTCACATCTTCTGTGTTATTTTCCTTCTTCTTCCTAGGCTTTCTCCCCCGTGATGAATTTGCTTTGTGAGCTGCCAGCCTCTCTTGTAACCGATCTCCACTGATCCCAAGATTTGATGCACGCATTCCTTCCAACTTGTGATCCCACTCTGAAAAGAAGTCATGATTACATCGATCGCGACCCAGTTACCTTTCAAACTTTTACAATCAGGCTGCGGGTGGCAAGTGTTTAAATGACGCTTCATGTTTCCCTTGTAAACCGTCACAAAGTCGCATTCTTCGCAAATGTAGGCATCCTGAAGAACAGGCTGTTCTCGTGGCGACTGTTCAGCGTGTTCGTTTAGTGGATATGGTTCAAAGGATGTAGCGGAGTAATCACTTGGAGAACACAGATTAGTGGTTGAGTTGGCAGATGCATAGAAGGAAGATGACGGAGATGACATTTTAGGAGAGTTCATCACTCCGCTACTCATCGATGATGAATCATGATCGATAAATTCCTGGTGGTACTTGTTCCCGTTCTCCTCTTTTTTAACTCGCTTCTTTGGAGTATGTTTTTCTCCGTGCTCCACTCGATGTCGTTTGATCGGCTCTGCACTTTTACAGCATTGATTGATATGTCTCCTTATATTTCCTTTGTAATGACTAATAAATCTATCACAATACGGGCATACAGGCGACATTCCATCGGTCCCTGTAGTAATTGCTCCTGATTTTATTGCTGCGTCCGTTCCAGGAATCGGTGGATTAACGCCGTTGGCCACAGCATCAAGATAGTTTCTCCCAATGATTTCCCGACACTTCTCGTTTCGCCCTATGTGACCAGTCAGACTTCGACGCGATGGGTAGACACCTCGACAAGCCATACACATTACACGTTCTTCATCAGCGCTTTCAAGATCAGTACTATTATGATCTCCCAGCGGTGGTGTTCCTGAACCCGCAGAGCCGGAAGATGTCAAAGCAGGGCTGTTGAGAGAGTTCTAAAATGAAATATATTTGTTCACTATCATCTCAGTTCATTATTCAGTACTTTTCGATTCAAGCAAAACGTCGATAAAATTCCCGCGGCTAGAAGTTGAGATTCGTTCTTTAAAAAGTTTGCAATTTGCAATCATTGTCGAAAAACACAAAAATCTTCAAAATGAGTTTAAACATTCTAATATAACTAATATGGAGGAACTTTGCCATACAAAATAATCTTATCTGTTTGTGGGAAAACTAAATGAGTTTTCTCTCCAAAAACGAGAAAAAAAATAGCTTACGTCTTCAGAAGGAGATACTGCAACCACAGACACTGAATTGTTCCTCAAGGTTTCTGCACTACTGTTGCTTGTACTTCGATGTAATCCATTACCATTTTTTTGAGCTGCCGGTCGAAGTGGCTCTGGTCGTAGAACTTGTTGTTGCAATTGAGCGTTAGTAACCTGGGCAGCTTGAGCAGCCAATAATAATTGTTGAGGGTTAGGAACGCTCAAAGCAGGGGAGTAGAACTGCGGAGTAGCACCATATGCAGGCCTCGGAGGGTAGTACTGAGTGGCCGCAGCAAGACCGGGGACAGCAGTCATGTAATTTGCGCTTCGATAAGTGTAAGGAGCGTCAAATCGTACTGGAGGGTCTCCATAGGATGTCCCTAGTAGGGGCTGAATTTGAGGTTGCTCAAATAATATAGACTGTGTCAAGTGCTTTCCAGACCATTGGTCTGGATAAGAAGCGTGGTCGCTCAACATCGCGTACGTAGATCCGAATAGTTCAGAAGTTCCAGTCACTGAAGACGATGTAGTTGTTGCTTGCCAAGTAGAGAAGGTGTCGCCAGACATTGCCTCCTGAAATACTTTGAATAGAACTCAAACAACTGACCCAGAAACACATTCTTCTTAATCACAATGTTCCATAGGTACCTAAGTTTATACTCTTCAACAACGGAAGGTGTCGCGCGCTGTCAAATGGCCACTGATTTTGTGGGAAGATAAAGGAGAAAAGAGAAAAGTGTTAAAAATGATGAAGACGTAGAGAATGAATGTGTAGTCAGAGAAACGATTAATGAATCAATCAGCGAAAAGTAAATCAGACGTGATAAAAAGTGACCATGGAAATTGGCTGGTATGTAGGAAAGCTGTGTAAGTTGAAGGGGTGGAAGCGCAATTTAGAAGAGGGACGTCGATGATGATTGCGATAATGATAACGCGAAAAAAGCGCGTGAACTTTCTAAAAAAATTGAATCTTCGACATCTAATGCAGCCTAAAACAATGTGTATCAATCAGTTCAAATGCAAAATGCTAAAATAATTCTAAACGGATTAGGTAGGAAAAACTCAAATTAATTTAGGACAGTTTGTGAATTTGGATGAAACAAAATATTTCAAAGTGGTTAACATACTCTGACTAGCTCATAGTGAATCTATGTGATTTTCAATTTTCTAGAAACATTACAGAAATCATTAAGCACTGTAATCATTTCCAGTCAAGTTCTTTTTGCTTCAAAAATGGTTCTCGTATTTGACCTCGCCATCACTTTACACATTGACGCATGATATCTGAAGATGACCGCTTAGAAATGCGTTCGAGTAAAAACTTATGGTTTTATTCAAAAAGATTGGACAAAAATATCACGAATGGTATTTTTTTTTACCAATAAAAGGATATATCCAGCTTTTTGTCAAAAGTTAGGCTCAAGGAAAAAGGTAACTTCTTAGGAATATACAAAAAAATCATCAAAGTGTAACCAAAAGTGTGCAACTTTTTTCACAAGGCTTTGTGAATGTTTTGAAATTCCTTAGTAGTATCACTAGTAGTAACCGTACTGGTTTCCACGCGAGCGAGAGGAAGAGACGAATGTTGCGAGATGGTATCACATTTCCTTACCCTAACGATGCATGCTATCGGTTCAAGGTCTTTTCCCTCACTATCGCCTACTATCTTCAGAAATACAGTACCCAAGGAGACTTAGACACAAGATGTACATGAACCTGGCTCTCTTCTATACTAATAGGCTGATGTTTTATCAGTGCAATAGACAGTGGATCGAGGAAACCAAGGTTAAAGATCGGAGAGTTTCAATGAATTATTGTGCCTTAGATTGTGTTTTATATTCTGCATAGTTCTTACCTTAGTGCTCAAATCATTCAAGTTGACTGTGACTTTTGTATTGTTATTGTTGTTGCTCAGAAGATCAGAGGACGAGAGCGGTTGCGTGAGCATGCAAACTCTCTGTAAAATTTGGTTTTTGTTTGATTTTTCTTTTTTCAAAGTAAGACAGAAAGGAAAAGTAGAAAGAGGTCAAGAAAGGGATAGAGAAAAAATAAAGAGAGAAATAGAGGAAAAATAATGTTCAACTTAAAGATGAAAGGGAAAAGGGAGAAAAAGAGAGGGAAGAAAACACAGATGAACATCATTTCCGATTTTCTGATTATCCCAAGGTCTATTCCCTTTCCTATAGAGTTTTCGAAAAGAAGCTTCTCAAAAAAAACCATTGTTGACTTTTGGTAGCTGTGGGCACTCAACAAGCAAATCAGTCGTCCGAATTGCATGCGGGGCTCCGGATGTAGAATGTAGCTTCGACAACGCCTTCTACAACTTTTCCCGAAAACTAAATTTGTGTTAGGCGCTCGCTGTGTGGCGCATCTTGTCGAGACGAACAAACTCACTTATTTGACATTTTGTCCTCATCGCCTTCCACCCGTTAGTTTTTCTTTTCCAGAACCAGACGCGTCCCGACGTCGTCGGTTCTCTTCATCCTTTGCAGAATTGTTCTACAGTAGGCTAGGCAAAGACGCAAAAGGAAAGGACGAACGAAAAGGGTAGAAATGTGGGAAGGTGAAACATTTCGCGCAAAGTCATGGTGTATGGACACAGACGACTGGTCACATGAAATGTCAGAGAATAGAATTCAAGGTTGGGGTTAGCAGTAAACTCAAATACTGCTATTATACTTGCTAAACGAAATTTCTTCAAAATACTTGTTCTTTAACTCCTAGAATATTTTTGCATAATTATATAAACTGTTCATGTAGAGAAATTAAACATTTTCGATAGTTTAACACTGGTCAGTAAATCTATCAATGTAATTTTAGGTGTTGCCATAGCTAGACTAATTAAAGGAACTCGTAACCATCTCTCTTTTTTTGCTTGAAATAGAAAGATTCAAAGGGAAATTAAAACGTTTACATGTATTGAATAATCCAAACATGTGTTTTTAGAAATTGTACTTGTTGTGAAAATGTCGGTTGGAACTATTTGAAGTTTTACAAAAACAATCAAAATTTTCCAAATACTCCTGTAAAATGAGAGGCTTCAAAGATTCTAAGTTTTGGTTCAGTTTGTTCCTGCGACAATCGCCATCAACCCAAACCGGTTATTCCTTCCTGTCCATCTGTTTTTATCAATCTTTCTCCACTAAGAAGACATTCAATTTGAACTTTTCGATAAAGTGTTCAATTTTGAAGGGGCGTTCGAATGAAGTTAGCAACATCAAAAAATAACTGAAAAGGCAAAAAAGAGAGAAGATAGGATGAAACAAAGATGAAGAAGATAATCTTGAGAGTACGGGTCGGGGAGGTGGATGAAAGGTAAAGAGGGTACATAGGAATAACCGATGATGCCGGGGAGACGGCAGTTGGCAACATAGAGCGGGTCCCGACGGGAAGGAAAAAGGAGAAAGCGGGAGGAGGCACACGAGAAGAATGGAGAGACACAAGTCAGTCACTACGAAGGGACAGACCAACGCAACAGTTGCATTCGGTGAGGCCAACGACGACCCGATGCTGATACATCGACGGCGCTGACGGTGATGATGGTGGCTGGCTGTAGCTGACTGCCTGCAGAAGTAGCGACATGAGGATAGTAGTGATAGAAGAGAGAGACAATATTCTTACGTATAAGAATGCTAGTTGGTGAAAGAGCGTCGGAGAAGTGTGGACCCGGTGGAAGGACGACGGCGACGAGAATCAGAGAAAACGGCCCCAGGCCCCATGGCATCGTTGTAACACAAACCGCACACACGCACACACATATAAACACAAAAATACGCAAAAGTATTCGGAAATTATAGGGGTACAGATTGAAGGATGTGACATGGTCGACATATTTTTATCAAGGAACACGCATACCTGCCTTCCTGAACATAACAAAACTTGTTTTGTTCATATTTATATAAATGGCTCACTCAACTTGTTATGTTTCCAACTTATCCCGCTTTTTCAGCACGGTAGCTTTGTGCAGCTCTCCGTAGAATTTCTGAAGAGGCAGATTTTTTAACACGCTTTTCTGTGCCTTTGAGAAAAAATTGGAGAGATAACAAAATAACTGAAGTTAACTGATGTCAAGAAACTGACGGACAGTTTATTAAAAGCAAAACGAGCCAATGAAATCAAGGGTTTGGTTCGGAATCAAATATATGTTGTTGTTTTTTGACGTTTACATCAACTTCACGTGAATACTAATACAAGTTGGTATGTCAGAATAAATGCATGCTCTTTTGAGATAGTGTCCGAGTTCAGGCCTACGATAGTTCATAACGCCAGTAAAAACTGGAAATATCGCTCGCTTCTTCGGAAAATATCCAATGTTTCGGAATAACTCTAATGAATTTTAGAAATATGGATTCAAAATTGGCTCAAAGAATTCCAGGTAAAAAGACTTACAGATGAAACACCATTTCTAACACACTCTGTTGTACAAATGTGGATACCCGAAAAATCTTAAATATTTTCTTTACTAGAATAGTATCAAGTTTGGTCCAGACACATAGAAAAAGCAAGTTTTAAAATATGAAAGGTACTGATGTAAACCAATTTTCTTCACATTCGTTCGAAAAAAAAAGAACAAGAGGAAATTGAAATGTTTAAACGTCCGGTGGATATGTGTGCAATATTCGCTTTTTTAATACAACTGATTTTCGGATTCCAGTTTCCAGTATCATAAAAAGAAAAAAAGTAAAACTCTTTTAAATCTAAGCTGATAAACTCATTGTTGCTCTACGAAAGATCTGGAGAATAAAACGGAGAAATAGAAGAAAAGGACCAATGATGCATAATTTGGCTTCGACTAGAGCACCGCCGCAGGGCTCATTTTCAAGTAGGGCCTGTCACTCAACCTTCATGTTCAGGAAGGTTTTCTTTCGAACCTAACCACGTAGTGCTATTTGGTAAAGTGATGGATAAGCTTCAGAAGGCATTTGATGAGGAGAAAGTATAAAGGGAGACTACCAATTGACAGGTCGTCAAAAATTGGTCGGTCTGTGATGCTCTGATAGTTTTCTGAAAGAGTTTGAATACAAACTTCAGACGAATATGATCGATGAATAAAACCTATTCTGAAGTTTAGTAGTAATATTCGTATTCTAAACATTCAAGCAGAGAAAGCAACACGGAAAAGTATTTCAAGTCAGGCAGAAAGAGGAGCAGTATGGGACCTTCGAAAAGTTGTAAAGCATATAACCAGGTGGCATGTCGTAAAAGCCAGCTGTGCGCATGCGAGTGTGTATTCCTCAAAACTGAAAAGGTACTTGCAGAATTTTCATTCTTCCTTTAAAAAATAAATTTTTATCTACTACACTAGTGTTTGAAATATAATTTTTGAAAAAAAATACATGGTAATTATCAACTTCTTGATTCATTCGAACTATTTGAAACCTCGATATCGGATAAATGTAGGTAAATAGAGGCTGGTGTGTAGTTTTCAAATTCTAATGCTAATTAGGAATTAGAAAAAAGAAGAAAGAAAGGACCCTGAAAAAAAAACGGTGAGTACAGTTATCCTAAAACAAAAAATGTAATCCGAACTCTCTACCTTTTTTGAAAACTACTTACAAACCATAGTCTTATTTTCAATTTTGACAAGGTTCTTAAAGAGAATACATGCCATGTATTGGGACATTTTAACGGCTAAGCGAACACCAGGCTCAATCGGTCTTCCTCAAAATCAGACAGTTTGAATTTTCAAAATTCTAGCCAATACAACAATTCTCAACATTGTTCAAGTAAACTCAATGGATTCTATGTTTGAGCAAGAGAAGTTTAGTAAATTGGGTTCATTTGTGTGTACTCAACTTGATGATCTGTGGATCTAGAAGATTCTGAAAAGAGTAACGAAACTATTCAGGAAATTTTGGATAAAACTGGGTGTTAGTGTATAGGACGACGATAGAAGGACCATTGGGGCCCCGGGGCTGGTCCATCGTAGAGCAGCCAAAACCAATTTGCGCCCATCTGCTCTAATACATACATATAGACAACCCCTCCCTCTTTTGCCAAATGCCCATCCCCATACACACATACGCATACACAGAAGCGAAGATGGGGACACATCTTATGCGACAAGGGGGCATCTTTCGACAAGTGCGGGAAGGGACGCGGGACGGCGGGTGCACACACTCATCATAGGAGGACGATGGACGGGCGCTTAGAGGCAAATACTTGCAAATGCCTAAGAGTAGAACAAGAAACAAAGACAAAAAGCAAAAAAAAACAAAGATAAAAAAAGGAATGGAACGGCATCAGGAAAATACGTGAAATACATCAGCTCGATATTTTCGAAACGGAAACTATAGAGGTATCAGTCGAAGGGAACAGCAGATTTAAATTTTACAAGGTTAAAAAAAGCATTTAGGAAATTGAGTGAGCACGTACAACTAGATAAGCAAAAGGCACAAGCATTTTTCATACAACTTTCCATGTTTCTTTCAATGTTTCCGAAAATCGATTTTTTGTTTACAATGGTGATTTTTTCAGTTATTAAAATGTAGTTTTAAAAATCTAACGATTCTTCTTGGACTTTGGTTTTAATTTTTAAATCTGCAATCTGTCTTGGACTATGGTTTAACATTACAAAGAAAAATGAGACACGGAAAAGAAGGGATCATATTCCTTCAGGCAACTTTAAGATGTTGTCGCTTAAACGACCGTTTCCTTAATACTCTGCTAAAGTGCAATTGAATGTAATTATGAGAAATCAATTTCATGAAACAAGATTATTGTGAAACTGTTGAATGGGCGTTTTTCCTCTAGTTTCTCACTGAGCTTTGCCTCCACATAAAACAAAATCATATTGCGTTAAGGCACTTCACCTCTTCGCGAAGAGAGCGTTTCTCATCGTTAAAAGCAATAATTGCTTCGTGCTTTTTTTCATATCGTTGAAGGGTGTCATGCTTTCAATTTCATCTTCCTGTTAAGTTTTCAAAATTCAACCAAAATCAGAAATGGACACTGAAATGAACACCGTGTTCATATACAAAATGCTAGTGGATTTGGTCGGATCCATTCATCTTAGTACATCTCCAATTGTTCACAAATAAAGACAGTTAAGAAAGTTCAATGAAGCTTTAGAAAAACAAACGTCACTCGAACTAGAACAATTTAGTTAAAACTCAAAACCGTCAAATTTTTGACCATTAAAACGATAAAAATATTCAAGATCTCTTATTCTGGTTAGCTGCACTCCTCTAAAACGGAAAAAAAACTCCAGAAAACTGGTTGCCAACGATGGTATCGTTTCTCAATCTCTTAAAGCAAATGACTACTTGTTTTTTCTGAACCCAATTCAACAGAAAATTGTGTTGTTTTTTCGTGTAACTATTTTTCAAAGTATGAACAGTTGGAGAAGCATAACTCTAATAATGTATTCATTCATAGATCTTTTTGAATCTGTGGATTCATGTTTGCAAAAAAAAAACGATTTTTGATATCTCAACTATCGTCGGCAAGTACAGCTTTTATGAAAAGATGCTCTCATCATCAGTAGAGGTTTTTGAAAAGCGAATTCTGGATGCAACGTTTTTTTAACACAACTAAGAGAAGAGAAACAAGTTTGTCTACATATTAGCATACCGATAGAAAAATGTGATACAATACATGTGCTGAATAATGAAAAAATGTCAGAGCGTGTATACAGTTTCCTATTTTGACTCTGACTTCGCAAGTTTTTTGTACACTAACAAAACGTATTCTGCTTGACGAAATAGAGTATGACTAACATGTGGATGGTGTACTATTCATTTCTCTATTTTTTTTTGAGGAAGCTAGTCTTGTTGCATTTTAATGGGTTAATCAATATTCTTGAATTTATATGAAGTACGGGTGACCACGAAACAACTTGAGAGGGTGAATTAAATGCAGATGGAAACTGGCTAGGGCGTAGGGTATGGTCCCAAGAGAGCGATAGAAAAATCATTCCAAAAACGAAATCCATATGTGGCCCGCGTCTCTCCTGGCATTCATCGGGGCCGCATAGTAAGTGGGAGAGTGAAATTGCGAATGAGGACCTATTTCCTATACGCACATGTGCGCTTCACTATAATTGGTGTACCTCAGAATGGAGAGAAGCATCCAATGGCGGAGACATTGACCCGCACATTGCAGTTTATATTGCTTTAGAAAAATAGAAACTAGGCATTTTGGTGTGGTGACAGTGGCAATAAAAAAGTGAGATTCGGAAGATAGAGCTACTTTTTTTTCAATTTGGGGAAAATGGCACCCCTCATTTCAGCATGTAAGAATAAAAAATCCGACATTTTTATAGTTGGGATTTCATTTAGGGTACTTTTTTTAGAACTTCGTTAGCAAAAACAATTATGAGATAGGAGGTTTATATAGCAGCATGTTTCATTTTTTTTGGAAAACACACGAAGCCAACTCTTAAGCATCCTCAGTCGAGAACTGCAACTTCTTTTTAAAAAGTAGGTGGACAGAAAATTACCAAAAACTAATCAATTGGTTTTGGAGATAATATTTTCCGTGCACACAAAGGTAGCATGAGGTAAAAGTCCCCATACCACTTTCTAACACCACACGAGAAATATGAGAGAGTAAACACAGTGTGAGAGTTTGCGTAACTCCTACTGATAACCACCACACTCGCCTTAGCCCAATCGTATATGAACTCCTATAGAATGGGGAGTCGAGTCGACTGCGCAAGTTGAACCTACTGACAGTAAGCATACAAACACTGTACTGATCCAAGAGCGCACAGCAGCACGACAGGTAAGAGAGAAGAAGTTGGTAAGCGTTGTAAAAATTAGGACACACTCGAATGGCGTTCTAAGAAACAAACTGAGACGGTGAAGACACTGTAATAATGATTCAATAGATTTAGAAAAAGATTCCGGAATTTTTGAAACGTGTCTGGGTGTGGTCAAGAGGTAGAGAGATACGAACAACGATATGAAGGTGTCGGCACCTTTCAACCTTTTTATTAGTGGAAATAAATGCGCGGGCCAATCCCTATATGAAAGCATAAGGCGGAAGAAAGAAAAGAAATAAAAAAGTTCGACAATTGCCGAAATGTTTAGTAGGTGCCCGTTTGTCGTGGGAACCTGGCGGAGAGTGGATTATGGCAAGGGACGCTATTTGAACTTTGAGATTGGTATAGAGTGTTTATTGCCCTGTTTCGCAGGTCAACTTGGTTGCAGTACACGCTTTTGTTTTCCAAGAAAAGTTATGAATTGGTCTGAATAACAAAAATTTCAAAAAAAAATTTAACAAGCGATAAGAGCATTGTGCAGAGCACATTAATTTGAATAATTGAAAGTGAAGGAGCAACGATAGAACTGACTGAAACAAATTCATGGAACATTTACATATCTCTTGTGTTACACAAATTTACTAGGCCGATTGACAAAAGGAAAAAATTGGCTGAAATTGGCATTGTTCCTTTTTCGCTCTCGTCGGAACCGTAAACAGTATGAATGTTGTTGGGTGTTTTTCAAATAAGACACTCGATAATTCACTCAGTAAAACTTCTGTTTTTTCTAAATATAAAACTAACGAGTGAGACAGTGCAAACGAAAAAGAGTTGACACGGATAGTGGGAGAAGGGGCCACGGGGGGCCGTTGAGGTATATAGGGAATATTCATGAATAATCATGGTGAGGAGCATCATTTGAATAATTCATACCACCCGAGAGGACGGACTGCCCCGACCCACACATACACATACACATAGAGACACTCCTCAAACCAACAGTTAATCTCTACATTTTACATTAATTCTTCATTTTAACTATTGAAAACTAAAATTTTAGCAAAGAAACGTTTTCACAATAGCATATACATTCAGAACACAGAAGAACAAGCAGTCCATGAATGAGTGTGAATTGGTCCTCCGAAATTGGTGCGTAGTGGAAATGTGCTGAGAAATTTGAGGGGCAGGCTGCTCGGAATTCATTACGCGTGATTGATGCAAAACCAAACATGTGGACCAAGACCGAAGGAGACGAGAGCAACGTCAACGTCGAACATCCGGAGAGTTTACTACGCTAACGAGGAAGAGTACTCGGCGTGACTAAGGACGTTTGAGAAAATTTAGCGATAGCACTGAAAAGTTAGCTAATTACGCTATACGGAGTTGTAAGATTCTTTCAAACAATGGTTTGTGAAAATCTATTGAATACTGCAACCGTGAAAATTAATTTAGTATTGGACCAAAAAAATAGGTTTTTCCGTTAGTCCTAAAACAACGAAACTTCTGCTTTGTACACTGTTTCGTTAAAAGAGGCCGGAAGGGAAAAAAATAAGTTTGTCTTAAAAGATAGGCCTGCTCAAGGATAGTACAACCCACCATATAAGACAATCCATTCTACAAACTATTCTTCAAATTGAACTCAGGTATAGGGATAGGTTGAAATTTTTTTTCGAGTTTTCTAGAGTTTGGATATCAGCGATCTGCTGACTGTTTAGTGTATGTGGGTAGTCTACTCAAGGATCCTGCTCTCTTCTAAATTAATAAAAACATATGTTCAAAATTCCCTTCGCTCCTCCTTTAAACATATTCTTTGAGTCACATAAACTATTATCTCAACTATTGTACACTGTCTTTCAGTGTTTTGGAAAGAAATGAGTTCATTCGATCATTCTTTTTTTATTTGTTCATTGATGATTATCTTGAAAATGTTAAACTTTGATGTTGTTGTTATATACCATTCTTTCATACAAATTTAGGATTAACAATCTCGTTTTTCATTTTAAAACTAACAATGTAGGTTAACGTTTTTTTTAAGACTGTTACTAACCTATTATTGAAACTCTATCTAGAAATTTAAATGTCAAGATTTCGAAAATTTCAGAACTTCTATTATATGGTTACTTATGGCGTCATGAAACTATGACAAAATTAAACAGAATAAAAGAAAAAGACGGATACCAAGAGTCATGATTGATACGACGTCCGAACAAAAACGTTCACTAGAGGGTTGGGGCACGATGATATGTAGTAAGACTCCGATGCTTTCGGTTCAAATCTATTACAACGTAAACTTTTTCAGTCTGCAGCTCTGCGTCTACACTCGTAGTACTATTTTCTATGATACTTTGACGAGTGTGCAACGAGAACGTAGAAACATATGGTGTGCGGATGCGGAATCATTCTAAAGAAGAACTATCCAAATGACGGTATATATTCCGAGGAAGTTGTTTTATACGCGTTGGAGCCTCCTGAAAATCGAGTTCTGGAAACTGTTCCACCGACACAATGACATCCTTTTTCACCACTCATTTTATTCTTGTCCCTAACAAACTCCCTTTTTTTAAATGCTCAAATTAATTCACAGCATTCACGTGGTTTTTTTTGGCTTTACTGTTTGCTGCTACGCCTTTCTCGTTAACTTTGTGGGAGTTTGGCGCATCAGGAGAGGTCCGAGTTTGAGTTTAGGGCCAGACCGGACTTGGATATTTTTTGGGTCTGGCTTGGGGTGAAGGTGAAATGAAATTATCGAACTGAAAATTGAGAACATACCCACTCAATAAATATGAATTTTAGCTTGAAAATTTCTATTTTTTTGGAAAATATAAATTTATTCAAGTTTTAGCCGATAATTTGAACATTGTCCGAATCCGGTCCTGGAACTTTTTTTATATATAGCGATCCCATCACCCAAGGCTGCCAAATTGGGTTTTTTTCGGGCGGCCATTTTTATATCTCGCTTCCTAGCGGTGGAATCTTTTTGATGCAAAAGGCGGTCTTGTAGAGCATAGAAAGTTGAGCCTTTTGGTGAGAAGACTGCCCGGATTTCGTTATCCCATCAAACAATACATTTATTTATTCCTACAAAGCGCAATCATTTCGGGGAATTTACGGCTATGGTGATGAGACCAAGATGGCCACTTCATGCAGTGTTACACATAATAATATGCACGATCAGAAAAACTTTACTGAGGAAAAATGAAACAATGGATATATCAAAACCATATAGCAAAACACGGACTTGTAACATATTTTTCCTTGAAGACAGCTTTCTCGTGTTTCAAATAACCTTTTCAACACTTTTCTTTAAACTGCTATCGCATCGGTTATCAAAAATATTACATAGGATACTGTCGATCAAACTACTTCGAAAGTATGTGCGAAAGGATCCATGAAGCGTAAACCGTTTCTCATGCTGAACTCATCTTCTTTCATCCACCTAATAAATTTCCTCACATTCATTCCGTCTCAATCTCATTGAATATATAGTCAAACAGAATGCAATAGTCATCGCCCAAGAACTAGTACCTATGGGCTGTCTTACATTTCTCGCCCCATTGACCACCACCCAACATAAAATGCACTTTTTATCCCAATCACTTTTTGCCTTGAATCGTTCATCAGAGTCGTAAGAAAAAGGCTTGCGCAACGAAAACGTGTCTGATGACGACGCAGACACCTATCGAATGTCTTAGGTGGGCGCTACAAAGCTAGATTTTGATGAATTATCGACGACGATAAGCTTTCGGCAAAAAATTACGTGTAGACAGGTGTTAATGTCTTTCTTCAAAGGCGGAGTCTTGTCAGAGTATTGTTTCAAAAGTTGTATGCTGCATCTGTCCTCTAGGGCTGTCACACTATCTAAGAAACGCCCCCCGTTCAGGTTTTATCATTGAGAAATGATATGTGTATATAAGGCGGTAGAAAGGTTGGAAAAAGTATAGTCTCTTTCTGACTTTTAACAGTATCGAAATGCAAAAAATTATCATTTTCTTCGCAGCTGTTGCTACCGCTCAGGCTTTCCTTTTGCCATCTGGAGGAGGCGGAGGATGTGGATGCGCGTGAGTTTTTTTTTCTTTCACACACACGTACTCAATTTGTATATATGTATACACATCTCAAGGTATTGTTCACATTCTTAGAAAATATTTGGAATGGTTCTGCCACCTTTTCAATAGTAACTGTTCTCAAAAGAAAAGCATTTCAGCCCACCACCACCACCACCTCCATGCGGATGCGGAGGAGGACCATCTCTCCCACCACTCCAACTCCCACGCTTTGAACTCCCAAGACTCTCTCTCCCATCATTCGGAGGAGGTTGTGGAGGACCAGCTCCATGTGGAGGAGCCCCAGCTCCAGCTTATGCCGCCCCACCACCAGCTGCCGGATATGCCGCCCCACCACCACCACCAGCTGGATACGCAACTGCTGGACGCAAGTAAACAGTGTGAAAAACGAATAGGAATACAATATTTTATTTCAATGTCAGTTTTTAATATCTATGTCACGTATGTGTCTGTACATCTATGACAAGTTGCTCCTCATCATTCCAATCGTTCTCATTTTTCTCACCTGTTCAGCAATTTTTCTAACCAAATGAAGGCTTCACTTTATATATATCTTCCAAACGATATTTATGAAAAAAGTGAACTGAAACCACTTTTTTTCGATTCTGGTAGATAAGCAAATTTCTAGATGCATTACACAGCTTGGCGCATATGGCAAAATCGCTTTTCAAAAAATGTAAGGAGCAAAAAGTATAAAATGTTTCAAATTTCAATTTTCCACGAAAAAAATCTATTGTATTTGCAGAGGTGTAGAATACCATTTTTGAATTCTAAAAGAAGCGGATCGGGGTTTTGGTTACATATTCTGTTCTGAAAGTTTGTATCCAATAGTTAAAATATAAATGTAATGTGCTTTCAACAAAGTAAATTGTTTTGAAAACCATATGTAATCAAAACATACGGTTTTGTGACTATATATCTCAATCTAATGCTTCAGCGTGGCAAAACCAAATTTTATGAGTCCATACATTCCTTCTCCAGACGAGAGTGGCGGAGAAAAACCCAAGAATGACCGAAACTCGAGATTGTGTTAAGTAACAACCCTTTCAGATTCTGTTACATAATGTTTCAGCCGATATTGAAACCTCTGCAAAAACAAAACATCACATTTTCTCACAAACAAATCATTATAAAATTGACTTTTGCGTGTCACCCGAGAACGGGGAAATCAACAGGAAATGTTGTATATAAAGTTGCTTGGTATTCTGACTTGAACTGCGTTCATTTTTTGATATCTGTTGGGTTTTTTTTTCAGAGCACCCATAATCAACTATTCATTGAAAAGAGATATCCCTCATAATCCATAAAAAGCGAGGTCTATTACAAATCAAAAAATCTTTCAAAGGGCTTCGTGAACCGAGAAGGAAGTAAATGAAATAAGTTTAAGTGTAAACAAGTACAAGAGAAACAATGAACGCACAATGTATTATTCTTACTGACATGCAAGAATATTGTCCTATTCTTCTTCCATCTCATCGTTATTTTTTAGTTGCTATTGTTCAGGTTGTCCATTCATTGGAGTTTTAAACGAATACTTGTAAATGGCTTTACAATTTTTCTCACATTTTCCTTAAAAGAAAACACATTTTCAATCCATCTTGCTAAAAAAAAACCCGTGTTGAAAATCAGCAAAGTGCTTGATGTCGACTCGCTTTTCCCACATAACTCCTATTGGGAAGATATTACAACTTTCGATTATTACCTATTTCTTCTAGTCGTCTAGAAGCATACGAAATACGACGAACAAGCTTATCTTCGTGGAGGTCACTGCGCATAAATTCCGACGCAACAATCGTCTGGTTCGTATCGGATATCGAAGCTTTTCGAACAAAGGACAATGTTGTGACGCATCAATTAGGAATTGAAAGAGGGGCTGGTGAAAGTGAAAGTCAAAGAAATGATCTTGATAATCTAAATATTACGCAACGCGTAAGATTTGGCTAAGAAAATTTGAGAAGCTAATGATGATGAAATTCTTACCAAAACTTCCTCAAGCAAGCGGCAGATAGACTCGAAAGTAAGAAAGTTATACAAAACAACTACGTATTTCATCCTTGAAGAGTCAAACTATTAATGAAAAGTTCATATACTGAAAAAAAACAAAACGAAAAAGTCTACTAGAAGTGTGTGCGGATGAAAAACGTTTTCAATAAACTTTTGTTACATTTTTTGATTCTTTCAACAACGTAGATCATTTTTTCGAGATATCAACTATTTTTTGAATCAATTAAAATTTGAAGAACTCAACTGATTTCGAAAATCAAGTTCACAACGACCGCTTTTTGAAAATGTATTCTACGAACCTTCAATGGAAAAAAATTATCCATAAATCTGTCCATCTCCGACAATATGTAATGTGCTATCCTCTTTTTTCAAAAGTAAAACTATCGTTTCTTTTCTTTATCTTGTAGCTGTCTAATCTCTAAATCCATGCGTTTTCTCTTCCCTTGCCAGTCGTCTAGCTTCAATTGAAGCGAAGAAATGCGTTTGAAAAAGCTTCAGATGATCGACACTTTGTTGCAGAACTCGTCATATCAATTGTCCTTTTCCGCTTGTCCCTCGTCCCATAATGCCGTGCGTTTTCGTATATCTTTCTGTGATGTCGCAATTTCTGGTTTCGACAAATGTATCGCCAAATGGAAAGCTCCATTGCCATTTCAATTCTATAAGGCCCGCCCATAATTTTTTTTTCATATTTAAGCAGGTGTTGCATTGGCAGAACTACCACATTCATTAGGTCGTTACAGTCATGCAAAATCTCTTCTTTTTCTTCACCATCATTGTCACCAGCCAAGCCTTCCTTCTTCCGTCCGGAGGAGGAGGAGGATGTGGATGCGCGTAAGTATTTCTTGTACTTTTCTCATTTTAATGTTGAATGCAGTTCGATGCTGTGCTTGAAACTTTTGTGAAATGTTTTTATAGTTCACAAGTCAAATTCGCAATTTTTATTTTACAATACATTCATCTTCAGACCACCACCCCCACCACCACCATGCGGATGCGGAGGACCATCTCTCCCACCACTCCAGCTCCCACGCTTTGAACTTCCACGACTAGCTCTTCCATCACTTGGAGGTGGATGCGGAGGACCTGCTCCTTGCGCTGCCCCAGCTCCAGCTTATGCAGCTCCACCACCAGCAGCCGGTTACGCCACTGCCCCAGCTGCCCCATCTGGAGGATATGCTACTGGACCAATCGGAGGACCAATCGGAGGGCCAATCGGAGGAGCTTACCAAGCTGCCCCAGCATTCGGAGGTGCCGCCGCTGGAGGAGCTTACCAAGCCGGACCAGTTGTAGGAGGCAACTATCAAGCTGCTGCACCAGTGGAAGCCGCTCCAGCCGCACAAGCTGCTCCAGCCGGAAATTACCAAGCTTCGGCACCAATTGAAGCCGCTCCAGCCGCACAAGCTGCTCCAGCCGGAAATTACCAAGCTGCTGCTCCAGCAGTGGGAGCATACTCGGAGGGACACAAGAATTAAACTGTCAGACGAAGTGGAGAAACATATTTATTTGTTGTTATTGTTGTTTTCTTTAACTTTTTTGTATATCGAGTTGTTTGTTCTTTTTCAAATCATTTTGCAGAATAAATTTCTGATTTTGAGATTAAGATGATGTTGGCTGAGTAATCAGATTTTCCTACCAGCATTTAAAATGGAAATTTTATTCTTTAATAATGAGAAAGGAAGGGGTGAAGCATTAAAAAAATGTATCTTGAATAGAGACGAGTAATAGAAATGAGATGGTGTTTATTTGTTGTTATCACGGCTTCCTTGAACAGATATTGAGAACGAGCGGGCTGATCGTTTCGCACTGAGTTTCCTGCAACTTACAAAAAATTGAACATATCTGAGAATTTGGCTCACAGTATTCGCTGTTTGAATTGAACCGCTATAGGTCTAGAGAAAAATAAAAGCATCCAAGCTGAGAAAGTTGAATACACTACACAAAGGATATTGTATAAAAAATAAAACACTCGCTTGTTCATTGATTGATTAATTTGAAGCGAATAGACTACAAATGCAAAGTATATGAGTTCCACACAGCAAACAATAACTGTCATTTTATCGAGACTGGTCTCCCGTCTACGTTTGTCTCTGTTTGCCACGTATTGAGATCCAGACACAGAGTTTCGCTTCGATGACACTCTCTGAAAATCATAATGACTTCTGGTTTTTTTTAAGATGTACGTATTTGCAAAACTCATTTGCATTCCCGTTTCTTCACCAACTTTTTTCATTTTAAAATGGTAAGAGGCGTAAGTAACCACGTTATTAACCACAATAGATAGCACAAAACATATTTCTAGCGCAGCGACGAAATTATAGAATGGTTTTCTGAACTCATTATTGCGAAATGCAGAATAATATCTGAAAAGAAAGCAAAGTGGGATCTAAAATTTAAATTCGTATGATAAGCATACCCTCCATTCTCGTTTTCGTATTTGTATTCTCGGGGAAGCAACAAGAATATTGATGCCACTGCTCCAGAAAGTTGCAATGCCTGCATTGTGAATGTGTAATTTGCTTGGCTCAACTGGAAACAGTAAAGTAAGTTAGTTATATGGTTGTTATTGTTATTTACTTTCTGATAAAACATCGGAAAGCAAACGGCAGTTACACGACAAAATGATAAGATAGCTGCTGTTGAACCCTGGACACATCGACCACCATAGGTAATAGCATAAAAGATAGCACCGATCCAGCTTTGATTGGACAAGTAGAAAGATGAAAACCATCTGAAATACTGATTTTTTCAAAAAGCTTTTTTTCTCGGCGTAGTTATCTCGCAAATTATTTTCACAACATTGTGTCAAATTTCGGGGCGTTCTTGCAAGTTTAAAACAATGTTACACTAAGTTTGAGGAAAGCCAAAGCATACCACAAATTACCGAAGAACTTTAATAATGCATCCAGTTTTTGTTGCAGGGTCTTCAAAGACCATCTTCACCCAGCTTCAGAAATAGAAAAAGTATTTGTATTATAATATCTAAACCTAGAAAAAGTTTCACTTTCAAATAGCAGTTCTTGAAGTGTGGATTAATGGACATCATCGAGAACTGTTTGTTTTTGAACATCGGTTCGTTCGAATGATAGATCGAGAGTTATCATTTGTCTTCTACTTTTTGCTCACCCTCTAGCTGGAACTATTTGAAGTATGAATAAGTTTATTGCCGATATCACGTCTACAAGAATTCCAATGAACATCAAACGATAAAACGGGCCTAAAAAAACAACATCTATTTTCATCGACTTTAAGAATATTAGACTCTTTTTTGATAGTAAGTACTCCGGAAGCTAGAATGAACAGTATATATATGTGTTTGTTTCGGTTTTCAAAATTTTTGATAGTTTTCGATCATAAAAATCAATGGCTTTACAAACACCAGCTAATAGAATGGAAATATTTTTTAGAACAATTCTTCAAGAAACCTTTCGTCTCATATACCTTTGAACGTAGTATTTCTAGAATTGTATAAAATTTGGATTTCAACAATATACACTATCAACGATAATAAGAAAATTGCCAACAGTATTAACAATGAAGCGGTTTCGGCTATTAGAAACCATTCCGGGAAATATTCATATACGACGTTATTCATCTAAATAGTTTCTTTAAAGTTATATCAAGAATACAGCAAGAACAAAACCAAAAAGAAGTATATAGAGAAGGAATTCCAAAAACTGACTGAAAAAGGAGAGCTAAAAGTTATCGACATCGAGTGCCCAAAAAACAGAAGTGTTAACAGAGATTTTCATAGTAAACTTCTAGAACTTTCATGATCTGGAGGAAAAAAAACTGAGAGGTTCACAAGAAAAAATCCAAAAAAGTGGGTCATACGCATGGTCACGTGATTTTCTGCTAATATTACTTGTTCCAGAGGAATGTATACGCGGTATATTCACTAAATATTTCTAATCCAGTAAAAAAGAATTGTCGGGATTAAAAGGTATTTTGAAAGTTTATTTCAGGTCCGCGTTTTGTTCTGATCTGTGGCTTCTATTCGAAATTTTTCTGTAAAACGCTTTGAAGTGAAACATAAAAATCTGAGAAGCATGATGAATGTGCAATGGTGGGAAAATTTGGATAAGAGTAAGAAGAAACATGTGACAGAATTAACTAGCGAAGGTGTGTTGCAAGCGGATGAAATCATTGTTTTCCGCTTGCTGTGAAAAGTGAACCAAATAGATCAAACATTCAACTACAGAAAAAAAGAGGAAATCATAAGTTCGCCAGATCAGACACATTCATTTGTGATTATCTCGACTGCCTTGGACTGATATGGAGATCGATCTAGTCAAACGCTTGCCACCAATGATCCTGAAAATATAACTTTGTGAAAAGTCCCGCGATAAGTTTCACTGACGAGAACATTCGCTTCAGCTCCGCGTTTATTGGTTTTGATACAAATAGAAGCATCCAGGCGGAAAAAGTTGAATATATCACGCAAAGAATATTATAGAAAAAGTAGAAGATTCTTTTGTTCATATATGGATTAATTTGAAGTGAGTAAACGATGTAAGCAAAATAAATTAGTTCTACAAGACACACGATAAAAGCATACATCGGCCAATTTTGCGCACCCCCATCCCAAAAAATAATGACGTGCTAGGTTTTTCGGAAAAGTGACGTGCTAGCGTCCAAAAAAAAAAAAAAAAAGAACCCAACGTTCCTCGAACTTGGGTGCTGCAGATTGGCGGACGAGCGTCTTCCCTACTGCGCTACTTGCGCATAGTTTAGAGTGCCGCTAAGATGTATAACGAAACTGGCTACTGTAGCTAAAAGAGGGGGGCGCCGCAGGCAGCGCGCGCACACTGTAAAATTTATCGATTTTTCAGTAAATTCTGATAGTTTTTTCTCGAGAATGACTGAACGGATTGAGTTCAAAATTTTTTTCTGTCGATAAAATTCGATGCTTGTTCGAATGGGTAAAGAGCGCGTGCTGGAATTTCAGTGTGCGTGCTGCGATTTCGATGTGTACTTGCAGTACTTCGAAAACGTGGAGCAGTGCAAAAGTACACATGCATTTTTCTCCGCGAAAACGAAATCTTTTTCGATCGGCAAAAAAGGATTCATATCTACTCAAAATTGTGTACCTTTTTGACATAGTGCGCGTGCACCGAACTCGCTCATTAACTCGTGATAAATTATCGATTTTTATGCAAATTCACCTCCACACTTCAATCGCGACGGCTCTAAACAAAAATTCCAGCACGCAAACTTTTATCATATGTTTTACTCATCCTGTTTTATTTTTTGACAACAGTTTCACCAGGAAAATATCGCGTGCTTGCCGAAAAAAAGACTTTTCAACAAACAATGCTTATTTCTACAGTAATATTGTAAATCTTTTGAGGATTACGGTGCCTCGTTTGAAATTATTGGTTTTTTTCGAAGTTTTGAAGCAGAAATTCCATTGATCGTTTTTTCAATTGCAAGTCATAAGTAAAAAAATTTGAAAATTGTATAATAATAGAAAAAAATCTCAAACAATAAAAAAATTTTTTAAACATTTTTTGACGCGCTTGTTTTGTTCAAAAATTTTGACGTGCTGGAGTACACGAAATGGCCGATGTATGGATAAAAGTCATTTTATCGAGACCACTTTCTCTTTTTTGCTTCTCTTGATTGGTTTGAGATGAGATTGGAGAAACACCATTGTTCTTCATTGCGTTTTTCTGGAATTATGATGGTTTTGATGCAAAATTGAGTTGTCACAGAGCGATAGAAAGCGGTGGGGGTTTTCAGCTCGGAGACAAAACATTTTCTCGTAAAATTAGGTGGTAAACATGCTCCTGAATGTGGATAACTACAGCTCGGGGGACAGTTCAGACATTTTTTTTCTATAACTAATATCTACATTAACTGAGTTTCATATCATTGTTGGATAAACTACCTTGTTGAATTTTAAGCGAAACATTGTATAAGTCACTAGATTATTCAAAACAATAACAACCACAAAAAACACTTCCATTATAGCGACAAACATATAAAACCAATCTGCATTTGTCTCATCAGACCCAACGGAATACAATCTGCGATGAGTTTCTTGATTAATTTTTGCAAAACACAACGCTACCCATTATCTTCCAGGATATATTCGTATTCATCTTTCCATAGCAATACTAAAGCAACTCCTCCCCCAAATAACTGTAGAACTTGCATTGTGTAAATGTACTTTGGCTGACCAAGCTGGGAAGTTCGAAAATCTTAGCTACAGTCTTAGTTTTCCTTGCTTACCTTCTGGTAGAAAATAGGGAAACATACCGCACAAACTCTACAGAAGGATAAAATTGTTGCAGTAGCTCCTTGTATACAACGCCCTCCATAAGTTATAACATAAAAAACTGAGCCGAGTATGCTCTGATTATGGAGGAGAAATGGTTCCATCCATCTAAAAAAAATTAGACCATTAATAGCATACAAAGCGTTTACCTTCTTGCAGGGATTACTTGGCCTGTAAACATGTTAATGGCAGAGATAATATCCACAATAATTCCCACAAACATTAACCGATAGAATGGCCCTTTAAATGAATATAATACCAGTTTTGTTAAGCTTATTTGACTTTTTTACACTAAATATGTGAACTATTCTCTCTGACTTTTTAATCTCACCTCTGAAAGTCGTTTTTCGAAATCTAAAAATAATTTTAATTTCTACAAAATACAACAGGAAAGATATGACAGTAAGAAGAAGTAACGTCGCTACAATAGCTGATTCCATTATTGAAAACCACACAGAAAAATCATACATCTCGTGATACATTATAATTGTTGGAACGTAGAGGCTCAGCTTACTGATTTGTTCAATATTCAGGAGGCGTGTTGTGCACTTGGTTGACCGAAAGAATAACCAGTTAGGGAGATCAAGCGGAAAGTCAGTTGACTATACATGTACCTGTTAGAACAAAATGCTAAAGTAAGTATCAATACTTCAAGACTTTTCAAATGAAACAGAAATATTTCAAAAACTTCAAATGAAATACTTATAGAAAACTCTCAAAATGGGCAGGCAAAAAATGCTGATTTTAAGTTAGACAACTGAATATCAACCTGATAAATCAATTCAACAATTTTTATTTATTCAGAGATAACTTGAAAATTTTGGAAATTACTTAAAAGCTTCGAGAGTTCTCACACATTATAATCTAATCATCTATTGCCGACAGACTATATGATTTCCAATTGCGCTTCTTTTCTCATTTTTCTCCTTTCCGTTACAAAGTTTTATATTAGTTCTCACAATGGAAAGTTTATCGGATATCTCTGCGCCTTTCCCACAACACAACCGCCTGTTCGAAAAGTGCGTTCTACTAGGATGTATAAAAGGGAACTTTGATGCTATACTGCCTCCTAAAATGTCAGCTACGGCATTTGTCTATGGCGCTAGCCTTTTGAGCGGTTTAGCAGTTCTTGCATGTGTATTCACTGTTGGGTATATTTTCAATGATATCAACGATTTCTATGACAACACTATGGAGATTATAGACAAGTTCAAGGTTAGCTCTCTCTTCAGTTGGCGTATTGAATGGATGTATATACTATTTTTCACATTAATAATCAGTTACTCTATAAAAATCGAGGGACTCGGTGTTTCCTCTAATGTTAATTTGTACCGGTTCATATCTCCGTGTTTGTCGGGTCATTTCACTTTGTTCCAGATAAACGAACGTGGTGCTTGGCACGGAATGGTTGAGGTTACTCGTTCCCCGTCTGAAACTCTATTTGGTCGTTTCAAGAGGCAAACAGGGCAATGCAACTGTGGAACTCAAGCATCAGAATGCCCTGCTGGACCACCAGGACCACCAGGTTCCCCAGGAGCTGCAGGAGATGACGGACACCCTGGAGAGACTGGAAAACCAGGAGCCAGCGGAGTTTCAGTCGGAATTTCTGGAGAGGCTGGAAGTTGTGTTAAGTGCCCAGCTGGAAAACCAGGACCAGCAGGAGCTCCAGGACCAGACGGACCTGCTGGACCAGATGGACAACCAGGACAAGATGGATCAACAGGACAACCTGGACCAGCAGGACCAGCTGGGCCAGCTGGAGATGCTGGATTCTCAGGAGTCCCAGGACAAGATGGACAACCAGGGGCACCCGGAAAAGATGGACAAAGATCGTCTGGAGCACCAGGAGCAGCAGGAGCACCTGGAACACTAGGTCCTGTTGGACAAGATGGGCAACCAGGAGCTGCAGGAGGACCAGGAGAAGCTGGATCGCCAGGAGCACCAGGACCAGATGGACAACCAGGACAGCCAGGACAAAACGGGGAAGCTGGACAACCAGGACAGGACGGACAACCAGGATCTGATGCCGCCTACTGCCCATGTCCAATCAGATCTGTTTCTGTTCAGCGCAGTGTTTTTCGCAGAAGAGCGTCGAAAGTTGTCGTTTCCTGAAAAATGATATATTGGATTTTATGATCAATTTTCCCATTTGATTACCAGCTCATTCTAGATAAATAAAAATTTTAATCGGTACCAGAAGTCGGAAGTAAAATTTCTAAAACGGAAGTCGGAAGTCGGAATTCCGCACAGTTCTGTCTCAGGAACATTGTCTTAGTAACTCACGCCTTTTTTTTTGCAAACAGCTGAAAAGCTTAGTATGCGTGCATTGCTTAAAAAACTAATGAAAGTTACGCAAACAGGTGAAACTGCCAGTAAGATAACGAGTATATACAACTCTTTCTCTATATAAATAAAACAAAAACATGTATTGTTTAACTTCGATTTTTCCAATTGTGATACTACTGCTACATAGTTTCTCCGAACTAGTTTTTCTGAGTGCTGTTCAATGCTTTCACAAAAATATATATTTGGATCATGGGTAATTTCAAATTTCTTCTTGTAATCAGATTCATTTCTCAGTTCTTGCGAAGGCGATTTTTGTGTTATTAAACGAGATATGAACAGAAAAACTTCATATACTCAGGTTGGTGACTGTGATATTTTCAGTTTGAAAATACGAGAAAGTTACTTTTTGATTAAAATGTTTTAGAGCTGTGTCACAGGAATGAGCGTTTCGGATTCCAAAGCGTGTTACTTGGATTTTGAAGACAGCTTTCACTGTTATTGCAAGTAATACTGCAACCAAAAAGCACACAATGATGATCAAGTTTTCAGTACTGATTTTTGTAACACCCCTAATCTATTCTACACTAATTTCACAATTCTACCAACTATTGAATGCAAAAAAGTTTACGAAAAAGAATACAAAGCTGCTGCGTGCAATAAATGTACTTGGAAAGTTTCCTATGTAGGTCATGTTGTTCGAAAGTTGCACCATATTTGAAAACACTAGGAGATCTATAATTGAAGATTTATATGAATTCTGATATCTTTAAACCCAGACCGTATTTGGCAGCTTACATAAAGTGTTAGGCTACTGTAAGCGACCGTAGAGGCGGGAAAACCCTTATTGTTTTTAAGAAATTAAAAAAAGTTGTTTTAAGATAAAGTACAATAACAGTATACATCCAACAAATACTATTGAACAAGTGTCTTGTGGGGATAGCGGAGAATCAGGAATGCTGAATCTAGATTTGACAAAACCTTTTCATGAAAGAATTTCTCCAAATTTCTACGATGATGCCTGCTATAATATCACTATGAATCCAGAGCACTACTTTTTGTATTGCAGGTGTAAAACGGTTTTGAAAAATTCACGCTTCAGCTACAAAATTAATGACTTTCAGCCTAATTGTAATAACCCAGAAGGACCACTTCCGTTTCCTATACCTCCTACTACTGTCGGCTGCTATGTCAGTGGATACGATGCGGATGTGAATAATGCAAAATATCAAACTCCTGATCTTAGTTATTGGGATAACTATAACAATCTTCTGTCAAATGAAAGTTATCATGATGATGGAAGTAAGCCTGCGAAACAAACATGTACATGTTTTTCCAACAAGTAGGGCAAAACTAGCACATACGATTTTCAAGAAATGAAATTACTGTTAGCGTTACTTTTTTTACCGTTAAACAGTGTTTAATGAAATCAAAATCAACAGTAATATGTTTTTTTTTCAAGATACGAAGTTTGCATCTTGTTCTGTCATCAAACAATCACGTTTTCAGCTCCAGACATTTAAAACAGTTTTTGTGCACCAATACAGGTTCTAAATTTAGAAACTTTCAGTTCAATGTCGAGGGCATTACTGCTTCATTGTTCCAGATTTGAGCGAACGCGGGGATAAGTACTATAAAGGTTGCATCTCATTGAATGAACAGGGAGAGCAAAAGATTCAGGTAAGAGCCGGCGATTTTCTCTCATACATGTTTTTTCAGCTTGGTTATAATTACCTGAATGACGTTCCGTACTATATCTGCAACTCAGATTTTTGCAATTTGGATATTGCAACTTCACTCGTTAAAACGAATGAAACTCTCGAAAATAACTTTCCGCATGCTTTCAGAGTTTTCTCTCTTTCTGTGAGCCTTTTGATATCGCTGAAATAAATGCATAACTTTGAAGTTTACGTTACTCACACCAACTCGTAATACAACTCGAATTAGCGTACCAAGAAATTGGAAAGTGATTTGCAAATAATTTAATTTTAATGAGACCGTATTTTTTTGCAACATTCGAATTTTTTTTGCAATCACAATTAACTCCTTCTGTGAGTGAAAAGCATACAAGGACAATTGGTTTTTCAGTTCCACAATCTTCAGTTGAGCTCATAGGCTGGATTGCCTTAGCCGAGTTTTTCGCATTTCACCACAAAATTGATTAATGTTTTTCATTCTGACAGGTGAAACATAATCATTTTGCTATGTTTGAGTTCTTTTCTTGAAAATATCCTTCAAAAGAAATGACGCTGCTTATGATATTTATTTTTGTAAATAATTTGTGTATGCATGCCGTATCTGTGCGATGCTATCAAAAAAATTTGTATTCAGAAATGGGGTAAGGTTTCGCAATCATTTAACAATTGATTCAATGATAAAGATCCATAGATCATGCGATGGTAATTTTTGCATCATTCAAAGAGCAGGTAAAAACTCTGTAGACGGAACTATTCAAGTGAGTCGAGTGAAATGATTGCTTGGTGATGACTTCTAGAAAATATTTAGACTTGCATTACGGGAGCGAGACCTCCAAATTACACTTGTTCGTTGGATTATGAAGATAGTTTGCAATGCTATTGCAAGTGAGACTTGGAATCAAACATGAACGTTCAACCTTTTTCAGAACTGACTTTTGTAACACAAACAATTTATTTCATTCAAACGTTACCGTTCTACCAATAATCGAATGCAGAGAAGTGTTTATGAAGGAATATAGAGCTGCAGCTTGCAACAAATGTATTTGGAAGATATATTATGAGAGTATAGTTTATCTAATTTGTTATTTCCAATATCTGAATTTCGTTGGCGTCATATTGATGCTATGGAATCGTGATTACACATAAACCTCATTTCTTGATTGCTGTTATAATAGAGCAATCGATCTATTGGGCAGTTTTTATTTAATGTTTTCAGCTAAAAATGGATAAAAGCATGAGTCCCACAAACCCAAAGGAAGAAATATTATGTAGCCGTAGTGGACAGTCCGCTGCATTCAGCCTTGATTCTACAGTTCAATTCATTGACAGAATTGGTGAAAACTTCTATGACAATTCTTGCCACAATATATCAATGCACCCAGATCACTATGTTCTCTATTGTAGATGCAACACGGTAATGTTTTCTTTGAGCAATGATATCATCTATCGAGAAGCAACTTGGAGTACAGGCCAATTGCAACGATCCGACTGGCTCACTTCCCTACTCAATACCGCCGCCCACTATATCTTGCTATGTCAGTGGATATGATGCAGAAGTGAACAATGCGAAGTATGACACTCCTGAATTGAGTTATAACGAGGTTTACAGCAGATTGACAAAAAATGAGAGTTATTATGATGAAGGAAGTGAGTTTTTGAACAAACAAGAAGCTATTGTTAAGTTGCAAAAGTAAAATGTTCTCGAGTTGTGATCCATTCACACGTTTGGCAAATCTGTCTTTTTCTCATATTTTTCAAAAACCATAGTAAAGTTGTTTTCTTTTTTTCAGTAAACTGTCGCGGCCATTTTTGCTTCATCGTAAATGAGCAACTTCCGGAAGGATATCGTTTCTACAAAGGATGCATGTCGTCCCACGAGCAAGGAGAGAATAAGATTCAGGTAATCCTATCGTTTCTCTTGACAAATCTCACTTTTTTTTTTAGCTGGGATACAATTTTGTCAACGACGTACCGTACTACGTCTGTAACACCGATTTCTGCAACTTGAATATCGTGACGGCGTTAGACGAAGCGAGGAATGAAACAGTAAATAATAACAACTCTTCATTCAAGTTCAGTTTAGCATTGTATTTACTGATAACAAATATGAAATAAACAAGATTATAAGTT
>GL380610.1:0-17331 GCA_000143925.2 Caenorhabditis brenneri
CGAAATTTTTTGTTAAAGGTAGTTTTGCTCTACCTGAGTCTCTTGCGGCAACAAAAAACTACTGTTTCATGTAACTCCTCTAAAATTCAATAGAATTCAGTACTTATTTCATTGAAATTGTTTAATCTTTATCTTTTTAGTGAAATTAGAATGGTCATAGCACACTTTTCTGACAGTTTTGTCTAATTCGCTTCAAAAATATTCAAAATCCTGAGGAAACAGTAAATTTTTTTCCAGTTGCAACATTCCAAGGAACCTTGGACCCTACTTTTGAAAGTCACTCAGTAACTTTAAACTATCTTAAAATGTTTCCCGCCGGATTAACACTGATCTAAATCAAAACTCATAAGATTATCAGTTAAGAAACCGGCATGTAAACTATGTGTTTTGTTGAAACAGTAAAGTCAGTTTTTTGCTAGTTCCATTGACACTAAATGATCAAAGTCACTAACACGCAATCACCTTCAAACCAAGGAAAAATGTCTTGAAACAGTAAAAAAATCTTCCGATTTTTTAATATTTACTGTTTCAAAGTGTTCTAAATGACTCGCCTCTTACATTGTCTTGTGTTGCTTGCGCTTCAATCTGTGCAGGAAAACTGATGACAAGTCTGTGATATTGAATCACGTTACTGGTGAAAAAAGTTCACTGTTTCAAAATATCCTATGCTTTTCCTTCAATTCAAGCTAATTTTGATATTAAAATTGGTAGAATTTTCACAATTTTCAATTCACGGATATGAATATGATAATCCCTCTATGAAAAAATAATAATAAGTTTTACTGTTTCAAGTCAAAGTGTCTAAAATACTGAAATGTTGCAATATTCAGTGCTCACTTCATTCACTTTTCCAATTTTAGATAACATAAGGCCGAACAAATGTGACGCGACATTTCGCAACTAAATGCTCCGAAACCGCTATCAGGTAGCTGTGAATATGTAAATGACCCTATTTTTTCATTTTCGAAATTTTCATGTATGTCCCAGCTAATACCTATGAGCAAAGTAGTTCATTATTTTTACTGTTTCTTCAAATAAAGTACCCAGGAGAAAAAGTTAATTTTTCAGTACACTTTGTGCATCCTGACAACGCAATAATAAACAAAAATGAACAACAATTATTCCATATACTCACTTTCCTAACAATTCAGATTTTTGATTGAAATACCATAAAGAATTAGAATGTTAGGATTGAAAACTGCGATAGAAGCTATTCACAACAATTTTTGATGAAACAGTTATTTTTTTGCTGTTTCAAAATTTTAGGCGCCCCGCTTGATTCAGTAAGCGTTAGTTTCTTTTTTCATATACTTCTTCAAGTAATAATTTGGATTGTATTCGTTTTTCCTTAGTTTAAGGAATAAAGTCTTATTTCACATGGAAAGTGTTTCTATTGGCCTGAAACGTACAGATTTACCGCGATGAGTTTTGCATTTCCTCATTTTTATACCATAAGAAAAACTTGACTGTTATTCACTAAATTAGAATTAAGAAATCTCGATTAGTGAAACAGTAAGTTAAACTGATTTACTGTTTCAACAGTTCTTATAACTATATTTTTTAGACCTGCTGTAGTTAACTTATAACGCAAGGTAGGATAATGAATATCACGAAAGTCAGTAGAAAAAAGAACGGAAATTGCAATTTTGAAGCGAAAAAAAATTTTTTTTTTGAAAAATTACTGAAATTTTGCAGTATTTAGTGCTAGAAACCCCTTATTTGATTGGGAGACAACTATTTCCAATATTTTAGATTTAGCTAACTGAACATCATTTTCTATTCCAACTGGCTAGCTTGTGGTTACTACTTTAGCCTTGGAAGACCAGCTCAACATTTTTATTTGAAACAGTGATCACTAATATTTTTATGCTTCAGTTTTTCAAAACTTTGGAAATGCATTACCACTCCCAGCGTACCTTCTTGACTGCTTCGAACTGTTTTTTGAATTTTTTTTCTACAGTTTCAAATTATCCTGTGCTGTTTTTCTACTAATAGACACCACTAACACGTCATTAATTGAAAATAACTGAAATCGGAAGCAACCTGGGATAGTAGCCGCAAATTTACCGTTTTATTTAGTATTCTGATGTACAAAAATGTTCTGTTTCCTAAAGAATAGCAGATGATGATTGAATCTGAATTAAAATTTGCGGGACAAACTATTTTTCAAAATTCTGATAAAACAGGGATTTTTTGCTGTTTCAACATTTTAGGCACACTACCGTATTCATTACGCCCTAGTTTGGCAACGAGTAGGATAATATAATTTGACTATAAACCTCAAGGGGTAGAAAATACATTCGATGACGGAAGCTTACTCAATTTCACCCGGGAAAATTTAAATTAAGGACATTCTTTTGCTGTTCCAAAATTTTAGGTACACATCTGGATGCATTACGAACTAGTTCCGAAACGATAATATGAAATTATATTTTTGAACCTGGACTTTGATATCATTTATTTTTGGTAGTAGAGAGGGAAAAATGAAGAAAAAAATCAGTTTCCCAAATCGAAATTAGTTGAAATTAGGAAGTATAAAGTTGAAGAATTTGATGAAATAGTAAATAAACCTAACTTCCTGTTTCATAATTTTCCAAAATTATATTTCTTAGACCCGCTGTTGTTAATTTGCATCGCAGTTTAGGATGTAAAGGCATTACAATATCCCAAGAAAGACCGAAATTTCGTAGTTTTGAAAGGAGACCACATTTTTTTGCTAATAACTCTTCGTTTCATCTAGAGATGATTAAAGGAGGTGGGAACTCTCATTGTATTGAGGTTCGACTGAAAAGACCCCCATCGATTAAAGACAAGTAGAGCATTTTCCGGTCGCATAGCGCAGTCGGTAGCGCTTCTGACGGTCTGCCAAACGGGCCCTAGGTTCAAACCCACCAGAGGTATCTACTGTCAAACTTTCAGATAAATCTTTTTTTTAGTTCAGCCCTCCTTCTGTATGGTCACGACAGATTACTTCAATCTAGAAGGATCAACTATGCATGTATTTTTGAAACAGTAAAGTAAAAATTTTTGTCTGAATAGTTTTTATTCTGTACTGTATTCTGTACTGGTTTTCATGTACTGGTTTTCTACTACAAGTCATTATTACCATGAATTCGTCCAGGAAAAAAGAAAACTAAAAGTTTCTATCAGCAATACTTTACTGTTTCGAACAAAATGAATTACTTTTACTTTTATTTTTGAATTACTAGTTTGGTGATAAGCATGTTGAAAAAAAATTCAATGTTCAAATTTTTGTAATACAATTTCTACCAGCTCTAACACCTCAGCAAGAGAAACGTGATTCAATACAGACGTTCAGAGACGTTATTCAATATTTTAATTTTTTTTTCTTTTTTTTTCGAGTTTAGATATTACTACGAGTAGCTGGTGAATTAGAAAGTGATGAATAAACTATGTTCAAAAATTGTGACGAAACAGTAATTTTTTCTGTTTCAATATTTTAGGTGGCTTTCCAGATTCATTGAGCCCTTGTTTGACAACGGGAAGTGAGTAAAACGCACTTTTTTGTCTGAAACATAGCTGTCCTAGACTTGAAACTACTAGTTTTTGATAGAAAAAATATTAATTTTTCGGACTTCTACACCATTGGGGACCATTAAGTTTTACCTATTTGGAAGTACAACTGCGTTCATTTCTGAAACTGTAAATAAAATGTTCTGTTTCAGCTGTTCTTGTGTTGTCCTTGGGAAAAACTGCGACTGATTGAAGAGTTCTAATTTCTTCCTTAGATGCTAATTATCCAAAGGTGAAGGTTTTTTTGCGAAAAATGTCAAAAAAATGTTGTCAAAATTAGCTCATTTTCCAATTTTATGTAAAACTTTTTTTCTTAGACAGCTCTAGAAAATTTGGGATAATTAGAGGATTTAGAGATATCTGGGGGTTTTCCTATCAATTTGGTATAAGAAAACATGAATTTGAAAAATTTGATGAAACAAATCTTATTTACTGTTCCATTATTTTTGAAAACTATACTGCATCGGACCGGCTGATGTTATCAAAATTGGGAACCCCGTTTTATTGCTAGAAGCCCATTATTTGACTTATAGAAGAGTTCAGAATCCAGATTACTACTTACATCAATTTCGCATTTATTTTGAAACAGTAAAAATTTTTGGTTTTAACTCACCAGTGCGATATTCTCTTCTTACTGCTTTTATGATGACGCGTGGTGGTGAAAATCTGAAATTTCAAATCAAGTTTTCCGTTCTTTCAATAGTAACTTTCTACTGTTTCAAAATATTATGTGCTGGTTTTTCCTACTTGAAGACGTTATTGGTCTTGAGAAAACAAAACGTTTTTCTAATATAACTTTTTTTTTCGATTTTGACGAAACAATTCAAATTTCGCGGTTGCTGGCGGGCCTGGCCCAGCCCGGCTCATCACAAGTATGGTATTTGGGTGTCATTGTGACCAATCATGAGGTCTTTTAGGGGGTTGAGAGTCTAGAAACTCACAATTTGACTTGGAAACCGTGCATGGCTGGCGGTGACAATCTGTAATTTTCAATCAATTATTCAGTTTTTGTCAGTGTTTTCCGTGGTTTTCAAAATTTCTGAACTAATATTCTACTAAAATTTGCCAAACTGAACCAATACTTCACTGTTTCAAAGAAATTCTTGTTGATAACTGTTTTTCATTATTGATGGTGCATCCCTCAATTCTACTTCAAAACTACATAAACGCCATTGCCCAGCAAAATTGATTGGAACTGATCCTGATTTTCAGAGAAACAGTGATTTCCCTAAAGTTTCTGAAGTCAGAACCAGGTTTGGGAATTTTCATCATTAGATTGGAAATTGCGATTGGGACTATTTTTGAAATTTTTGATGAAACAGTAATGCATTTTTCACTGTTTCAAATTTTTAGGTACCCATCTAATCTCATCAAACCCTTCATTAATTTCTGTGGCCGGTATGGAATTATCGATACTTTTTTTCTAGTTTCTTTAAAATTTCTGATAAAACAGTAAATTTTTCTCTGTTTCAATATTCCTGGTGCTCATCTGAATTCAAATTAAGCCTGTTCTTTGACAAAGTTCGTAGGAAATTCGACTATAAATCTAAGGGGGTTAAATATACTTTCCTGACTGACATCTACTAGATGTCGCCGAAAAAATGATTTTGATGAAACAGTAAATTTTTCACTGTTTCAAATTTTTAGGTACCCATCTGAACTTAGATTAAGCCCTAGATCAGCCCTAGTTCCATTATTATTTGATTTTGAACGTCAATAGTATTTGGAGCATAGCCTTTCTAGCTCAAAACATACTAATTTCTTCCGAAATAAAATATAGATTTTCCTATCAAATTGGCCTGTTTCAAAGTCTGATAGCATCAAAAATTGAAGCTAATCGGTGGTTAAGAGAATCCGTCAGGAACATCAAACACATTTGCCACTGGTTCGTAATTCGGGAAGGTAAGTTAGTAGAATTGGTTGAAAACAGTAACTTAGAACAGTTTACTGTTTCAAAATTTCCAAAAACTATATTTCATTACACCAGCTGCAGTTAGTATCATGCTCATTATCGCTGAATTTTCACAAATCTAAAGCAGGAAACCCTATATTCTCGGTGCTATAACCCCAATATTCGTCTTGAAGACGCTTTTTGAAATCTAGATGACTTTCCCGCATTTGAAATAACTGAATCACTGTAGCCTAAAAGGATGAGCTTGGAATAATAAACTTTGAAACAGGGATCATAAGTCTTTTTTCGTCACAGCGATTGAGTGACTTTTTTTTTTCTCACTGTTTCAAAACATCACGTAGTGATTTTCTACTAATAGACATCATTGTCGCTATGAACCAGAAAAAAAAAATGAAATTTGCTATTTACTATTTACCTATCAACATTATTTTACTGTTTCTCGTGAAATTCCTAACAAGCCAAATGTTTTCCATATTTGGTTCCTTTGCCACCTTCGATTTTATAGTGATTGAAAATATAGTCAGCACTCTATTTGCAAGTAACATCTCGAACAGCTCAGCGATATATATCGAAATGAGTTCTGATGACCAATGAAACAGTAATTATTCTATGAATTCATAAAAAAGCTAAAATAAAAATTCTGATGGAACAATAATTTTTTCTCTGTTTCATCATATCAGGAAGCCATTTTGAATTTTTCACACCCCAGTCCCAGTAGAAATGGCTACTCACTTCACTGTTTCTAATGAAATAGAACAAAATTATCTTTTTGTACTCGGTAATTCCATGAGTGTAAATACTATGAATTTAGAATATTAGATGTTAAATCTTTCGTTGTATGAGAGCAAGAGTTATGCGAAACTAATTTAAATGATTTTCAGAAAAACAGGAATTGATACTATATGTTTTTTATTCGAATGGAATGTTTGGATCTGAACCCAGCTGATATTAGAAAACACAAAAGGAACTATCAACAAAAGTTCTGATGATACCCATCTAATCTCATGAAACTCTCCACCTGTCATTGACTCAACCGGAAAAAATTAAAACTCGAAAGAAACAAGTGGTAGTAGCCACTATGAACACATATGCTAAGTCATACAGTTTGAATTGCCGGTGTTATATTATTGATACTTTTCTCTTTTTCTTTCAAAGTTTCGAAGAAACGGTAAATTTTTCTCTGTTTCAACATACCAGGTATTCGTCTAAATGAATAAAACCCTAGTTCCACAGCCCATGATTGACTATGTAGCCTGAATGAATGCAAATTCACTTTACTGTTTCAAAAGGAATGGAACAAAAAACTCTTTCAGTACTCGGTAATTTTACATGGTAACGACTATGAATTTAGAAAATTAGGTGTTCAGTTTTTGGTAATATCATACCAACAACTAAGCATAACTAATTGAAGTTAATACTGATTTTCAGAGAAACAGGAACTATTTCATGTGTCAATTTTTCAAATTTGAATGTAACGATCTGAAATTGATTAATTTCAAGAAGCACGGAAGACACCACTATCAAAAGATGAAACAGTAAATTTTTCACTGCTACAACATTCCAGGTACCCATCTAGATTTCATCAAATCCTTTATTACAGGGATCAAATATTTTTTCCCGACTGACACCTACCAGATTTTGCCTGGAGAATAATTTCGATAAAACATCAATTTTTCCCTGTTTCAACATTTCAGGTCCCCATCTGAATTCAGATTGAGCCCTAGTTCAACCCTGATTTCATTATTATTTGATTTTGGACCTCAATAGTACTTGGAGTATACCCTTTCTAGCCCAAAACCTACTAGTTTCTTCCAAAATAATATACTAATTTTCCTATCGAATTGGCATGTTTTGAAGTCTGATATAATAAAAAAATTGAGGGTATACAATGGTTAAGAAAATCTGTCAGGTACATCGAACACATTTGATACTGGTTTGGCATTAGATAAGGTAATTTTCAGAATTTGTTGAAAACAGTAACTTGGAATAATATACTGTTTCATAATTTCTCAAAACTATGTTTCATTAGAACGGCTGTATTTGAAAAACAAATCGCTGAATTTTCACAATTCTGAAGCAGGGAACCCCACATTTTTCGTGCTAGAACCCCAATGTTCGTCTTGAAAACGCCATTAAAATCTAGATGACTTTTCCGCATCCCAAGTTTCTTGATTACTGTATCCTAGATAGATGAGCTTTGGAATAATAAACTTTGAAACAGAGACCATTAGTATTTTTCACAGCGGTATAGTGACTGCTGGTGACGATCCGTAAATTTCAATCAATTTTTCTCACTGTTTCAAAAAATCATGTTCTGGTTTTCTACTAATAGACATCATTCCCACTATGCCCAAGAAAAAAAAAATGAAATTTGCTATTAACCAAGGCTGTCAAAATGACTGCCGCGGCCTACGCGGCCTGAGGCCGTAGAAGACCGTGTTTGACCGTCATATTAAAAACCTACTAAACTTTTGACCCTCTACCAGGACCGCTAGGCCTCCGTAACTTCCAAACTGCGGAATAACGAAATCCAGAAACCCGATTTAGTCCGCGGCCCCCATTTTGACAGCCTTGCTATCAAAAATATTTTACTGTTTCTCAAGAAATTCCTAAAATGCCTAATGTTTCCATACTTGATTCTTCTGCAATCTTTGGCTTTTTAGTAATTGGAAAAATATTCTATAATTTCATTCATGGTTAGAATAAAAATTGCGATCGGAACTATTTTCGAAAAATTCAGATGGAACAGTAATATTTTCTCTGTTTCATCTTTTCAGGAACCCTTCCTGGTATTTTTACACCCCAGTCCTAAATGAATGCAAAGTCACTTTACTGTTTCAAATGGAATGAAACAAAAAACTCTTTCCGTACTCGGTAATTCCATGAGGGTAAATACTATGAATCTAGAAAATCTAAAATCTAAATTGTTCAACTTTTCGTTGTATGAGAGCAACAGCTCAACGAAATTACCTGAAATTAATACTGATTTTCAGAGAAACAGGAATCATTCCATATGTTAATTCTTAAAGTTTGATTGAAGGTATCCGTCTGCAATTGATACTAAAAATCACGGAAGAACCTATTATCAAAAATTCTGATGAAACAGTAATAATTTTTTCTGTTTCAACATTTCAGGAGCTCATCCTGGATTATTTACACCCCAGTTCTTGAAGGTATAGTGTTTGGAACACTATTTGACTGTGCACATTAGTTTTTTCCGAGTTTTCCAGAGTCGAATACACTTTTTTGCCTGAAACAAAGATTGCCTAGACTTAAAACTATTAGTTTCAATAATGGCTCTTAGACGGCCGGCCGCGGATAACAAAAACCGGGCTGTCTTTTTACCAAACTGCTCAGCTCTTTATGCTTTACAAGACTGGCCGCCTCTTGAATCGCAAAGATCCCATTAAAGCTGAAGCAAGACCTAAAAAACGGCCGCGGCCCGATTTGACAGCCTCAAAAAGATGCCAGAAATTCATTTCCGGTCAAATTTGAGCTTTATCTCTTACCGGAAAAAAAATTAAAAAATGCTCAATTATCGATTTTTCTCGAGACCAAGGGGGCGGAGCCAGACCAAAAATCGGTGTTTTGGTATTAGGACATGCCATGGTATATGTACATATAATATCAGACAAATCGGACAAGCCGGCTTTTTTTGTGAACACTGTTGCTCGAGTTTCTCAGAGATGTGAATAAAATATTCTGTTTCAGGTTTTCTAGTGTTGCTTCTGGGAGTAAATGCGATTGATAAGAAATCGATTTCTAAGTGTTTCTAATGGTTTGTTTTTTCAAAATTGAATTTTTTCTAACATTGGATGACTTTGTATTAGGAAATTGAATGTATCAATCAGAAATTGACACAATGATACAATTATTACTAAAACCTATGCAACCTCGATTCAGAAATTTGGTGAAACAGAATTTTTTTTTCTAAATCACAGTTTCATAAGTTTTCAAAACTATTTTGCATTGGACCAGCTGCTGTTTTCACAGCGATGAATTCTACTTTCAGTGCTAGTAACCATTTGACTTCAAAGGGAACTCAAAAATAATTCTCTCTAAAATTACAAAATTAGGTACCTCTGATTGGTTCGAATCCAGGGTCGGTCTGACAGATCACCAAATCAGCTACTGACTGTGCGATGCGGCCGGAAAAGCGCCCTGTCTCTACTTGTCTCTAAAAGACTACATCATTTTCCCCTTAAAGTTCCTCTTAGCATGAAAGTTCTGACCCACTTCAATACCCCTGTAAAATTTAGAGAATTAAAGTATTTCAAAGTATCTCTATCTGTCATTACGGTCGCCTAGAAGGATCGAACTGTAATTTATTTTGAAACATTGATAACTAGTATTTTTCAAATTTAGTTTTTTTTTCAGAATAACAATAATTGCTCACCACTTACAGGGTTTTTCCTTCACAGTTTTGATGAGGACAGTGGGTGATGAATGGTGGTGACAATCTGTAAATTTGAACCTAGATTTTTTCCTGTCTTTTTCACTGTTTCTAGTTATCCTTCACTAGTTTTCTATTGCAAGACAGTATTGTCGATTCGTTTAATTAAAAAAATTCGCTATCAAAAATATTTCACTGTTTCACATGGAATTCTTAAAAAATCAAACTTTTTCCAAATTCAGTGTCCCATTGGTAGCGTATGCTGTGTTTAACTCTAAATAAAATCAGGTTGAAAGCTCAGAAAATCAATGGAAAAGAATTCTGTGTTTCAGAAAAACTGTAATTATTCCAGATGCTCTTTCTCGAAATTCGGATTCACAATTGATGATAAAAGTTCTATTAAAAATTGCGCGAAAAAATATTTTTAGACATTCCGATGAAACTGTAAATTTTTCACTGTTTCGAAACTTCATGTATCTTTCTGGATTATTTCAACCCA
The DNA here is from genome assembly GCA_000143925.2 of Caenorhabditis brenneri. Lineage (NCBI taxonomy): Eukaryota > Metazoa > Nematoda > Chromadorea > Rhabditida > Rhabditidae > Caenorhabditis > Caenorhabditis brenneri. The sequence continues at coordinate 10,339 of GL380610.1, forward strand.
TGTTCAGCACAGAAATTGCGACTATGGACTCTAAGCTCAAAAGGTAAAAAACAATTTTTGTCTGAAAAATAGGTTTTCTAGACTTAAATTTACTAGATGTTAACAGAAAAAAAGATTTCGTCCGAACAAGAGATTGTTATCAATTTTTACTCTTCTAGAGGTGCAACTGCGTTTATTTCTGAAACTGTGAATAAAATATTCTGTTTCAGTTTTTCTAGTGTTGTTGGACGGGAGTAACTGCAACTGATTGTACGATTCGTACTATTTTTAAAAAATAATTTTATGAAAATTATGAAATTGAAAATGCATTTTTACTATTACTAGCATATTCAAATAGCTCTGGTAAAACTTAGGGAAATTTGAGACTTTAGAGTTATCTAGGGGTTTTTCTATTAACTACAAAAAAACATTTGTCTACTGTTTCATAATTTTCCAAAACTATGTTTTCATTGGTACAGCTGCTCGGACAAATCATACATGTATGAAAAGTGTTGTGCTCCATTTTTGAAAAATTCACGAGCTGGAAAAATGGTCAAAAATTTCAACTCACGACCTGGGTTTTTCAAAAAAAAAATTCACGTGATCGAAACAACATTTTCATACATGTATGGGACAAATGCAGGCTGATCTCTTAAAATTCGAAACAAAAAACCTATGGATTTTAGGTAATTTTGAAGTGAAACCCCCTCATTTTCAGTGTGAATATATCAGGTTCCAACTAGATTAGTTGTGGTTCAGATAAATTTTGAAACAGTCGGAAAATTTGTTTGGAAATTTGAAAAAAAAAGTACTGTTTCCAAAAATTATTACTCAATGCAGATCTTTTCGATTTACAGTACTGTATTCGATAAATATTACGAAATGAATATGAACTCCGTAATACTATCTTTTACAAAAAAGTTTGTTTCCCTTAGATTGTGTTAGCAGTACTCTAGAAGACTTACACAGAAAAATTACTTTGGGATTCATTTTATTAGGCTTCTACGATATCTCAGATGAGGGCCTAGATACTTCTAAACAAAAAGTTTTATGAGAATCTGTCTGAAAAAGTTGGGCTGAAACAGTAAATTTTCTCACCGTTTCAAAATTTTCATGAGCCCATTTTGATCCATCATGCTCTAGTGGATTTGTTGCAAATTGAATTATTTGTTCTCCGGGGACTGACAGGAGAAAGATAATGAAGTTTCTTGATTTAAAAAAAAGTTTTTTTCCGAGACTGCTTTCCACCAAAAATCTAACTTTGACGCCTGCATTTTTTTTATTGAAAACAGTGAGAATTCGAGCGGAGTTTTTTGAAAAAAGTCACTGATTCGGAATCAGGCAAACTTGACACGAAAATTCGGAGAAACAGTAAATTTTGGAAAATTACTGTTTCGTCATTTCTCATTACTATATAAGAAGGTCTCATTTTGAAAGTTTTTCGTTTTTTCCAAAAAACAGGGGGAAATTGAATATTTTTGTCATTTTCACCAAATATTCCAAAAAAAAAAAAGAAAGCAATAGTAAAAACTGTTAAATGTGTTATGTTGAACACCAAAAATGCGATAATAGGATAAAATTGAAAATAGTGATGGTCAATCTGTTCAAACTACAAAGTGGGAGCGCGACAGTGTTTTTTTTCCTGATTATTTTTCCATTATTGACACATTTTTTATTGGGGTTTCAGAAAACATTTACAAGTAAACAACAAGAAGTTTTAATGGCTTGGGTACAAGAAGAAATCAAAATTCTTATATATATATATCATTACAATACGGACTACTGTTAAAATGGCTTTCATAGGCTTTCAATTATGATTTTTTCGCTTACTTTATCTTACCCAAAAAATCACAATGAGAGCATTAAAACTCAAAGACCTAAGCAAGATAAAATATTTTGAAACAGTAAAAGTTGTTCAATTTTTCCCTTCCTTACCACTTACAGCACTTCTGGTCATCCGCTCTGACAATAATTGGAGATGGACGTTAACATCTAGTTATAAATTTTTTTTACTGTTTCAAAAATTCTTCCACTAATTTTCTAGTTAAATAGCTGTATTCAAACTAGTAGTTAGATTCGACCATAAAAATTCGGTGCTACCCCGCATTAGAACTGACCCGTATTAGAACTTTCCGGATCAGAACCGGGCCATATTCATGCTCCCAGTTGCGACTCAAGGCTGAATTTTCGTACAGAATATGACATTGTGGCCCTAAACATTCCCTAAATTTTTCGAGTTACCAGATACTTCCGAAGTACTCGGTTCTAATCCGACCAGTTCTAATGCGGGTCAGTTCTGATGCGGCCAGTTCTAATGCGGGGTAGCACCAACAATTCTGAATGGAATTTCAAATTCTAGTTATTCATTCATTACATTTTATCTTGGATTGGGTTATTCATTTTTCCGGATTTCACAAGGGTAAACTAATACAAGTTTTTTGTTTAAAAATTAGTCTTCTCTAAAACTCTAAACTAAAGCTCACTTACCTGTAAGAAACTTCAAGCTTTGAGGCATGTTTTTGTATTTGACAGCATCGGAAAAATTGAGAAAAACACACTTCGTTTAGCAAATTGGATCTAGGCAACCTTCACACTAAAATTCAGAGAAACAGTAATGTTTTGAAACTTACTGTTTCACCATTTCTCATAACTGCACAGCATTACAGGATCGACTGCTGCCAAGAAGATTCCCTATGTTAACAGAAAACATTTAAAAAAAATTCAATAGTCGGTTGTGCTTCTCCTACTTTTTGAAACAGTTTAGGAATTTGTTCGCAATGAGAAAAACTTCAGCGTTTCAAAAAATATTATCCCTCATTGAAAATTTTTCTAACTTGCTGTGTCGATAAGATCTGCGTCAGAAATACTTTGGAGGTTGCGCTAGGAGACTAGTAGTACAGGAATAATTTCAGCTGAATTAAGAATAATTTTCACCAATAATCCAGTAACCCAAAACATGAAAAATGTATCTTGAAACAGTAAAAATTACCTAATTTTTACATTTAATTTACAAGAATTCCAAACTAAACACTTACCTCTTACAGCACTCCTTGTTGTCTGCTCTAATGACAAGTAATGAAGGAAAATTGGTGGCATTCTGCAAATTTGAATCATTTTCAGATTTTCTATTTGAAAGTATTTGAAAGTTTTTTTTTGAAAGTAACAATTACGAAAATTTCTCTGTTTCAAAGTTCCAGGTACTATTTTGTATTTATGGAGTCCTAGTTGCAGAAGCCAGAGGCATGTCCCTATTGTTTCAAAGTGAAAATTCTCGGGTTTTTTGAAAATTATTGGTTCAAAGTATCCCAATTTACTCACCTTTTACTGTTACCTCATCTGATGAGATTGATAAAAATCTGTAAATTAAGATTATTCTCAGAAATACTGTTTCAGAATATCATGTACTAATTTTTTTAAGCTTAAACCAATTTTGCTTTCTGATTTAAGACAATTTCGGTGTTGATTTTTATTTAGTTTGAAAGAAATTAGTTATTTCGCAGGTCCCTTTAATAGAATACTCAATGGAGTCAAGGAAATGCTACAATAAATATTGTCTCTTGCCTGGAACAGCAGCAAAATTCAAAAAAACCAGAAAAAATATTTTTTTTTCCGTTTCAAGAAAATTCTAGAATTATTGTTTTGTTAGATGAAGTAATCAGGCAATAACATTAACTATATTCCATAAAAAAACTACTGATGGTTAGGTCAATTATATTAAGCTCCGTTCCTCAAATCTAAAGAGACTTGATCGGTATTACTGTGATACCAAGTCTGCAGGGACTGCGGTCTGCAACGCACGGACGCAAGAATACACTAGGAGTTTTCTGTTGTTTTTCTGTTCTACCACCTTAAAACACACAAATTAGATGCTCAAGATGCTTGCTCGATGCTTGCTCGATGCTTGCAATATTGAATTGAGTTCTAGAGAAGCATTCGTTTTCACAGATTCCGTTAACAGTACAATTGAATCATTAAAGGTGGCCGGACAGGAAAGCCTCGTGGTGCAGAAATTAGTGCAAATACGCAATTTGTCGTAAGATGTGGTACATGCAGAAATTTGCTATTTTACCGTATTTTGAAATAAGACAAAAATTGTTGCCATCTGCGGGGTCGAACTTACACGCCACACCAGTTTGGTGCCGCACGTACTACCGACTGCGCTACACGAGCAAAACCAAAACAAGCATGATTTTGCCTATATTTATATTTATAAATGCGGCTGTTTCGATTCTTTGAGCAAAGGCTAGATGACCTCATTTAGAGTTGAGATTTGAGTAAAGTGAACTTTGTTCTTCAATTTCAGCAGTCATTATTTTTTCCTGTCCGGCCACCTTTAATGCATATAGCAATTTGATTGGAACTTCAGTGAAACAACAGTTTCTACAGATTCCTATGAAACAGTGAGTTTCTTTTTTATCGTTTCAAACTATTCTGCACTGTATTCCTTCAACGATGAATTAGTGAAGAAGCGGTTCGATTAGGAAAGCCTACTGTTTGGAACACCTATTGTTCGGAAAAAATTCTCAAATAGATATCTAACGTTTTCCATACTCGGGCAGTGGATCAGTATTAACAGCACAGAAAAATAAATGGAAAAATAAACTGAATTTCAAAGAAACAGGTTTTTTTATTCCGGATGCTCATTTCTTCTAAATTCAGATTTAGGGATAAAAGATGAAGAATCGCCAGAATTAAAAGTGTGGTGAGAACTATTTTCTTGAATTCTGATGAAACAGTGTATTTTTTCACTGTTTCCACTTTTTAGGTAACCTTCTGGATTCATTGTGCCTTAGTTGATCGACGTATTAGTTTCGCCTATGGACCCTAATCTCAAAGGGTAAAACACAGTTTTTTGTCTGAAAAATGGGTTTTCTAGACTCAAAGTTACTAGGTGATAATAGAAAAAAAAAGATTCCATCCGATAATAAAACAGACTCTATTAGGTTTAATTGTTTCAGAAGTGAAATGGCGTAAACTTCTGAAACTGTAAATAAAATATTCTGTTTCAGTTTTTCTAATGAAGCATTTGGAAGTAACTGAGGCTGATAAGGAATCAATTTTTAAGTTTTTGTAAAATTCTTTTTTTTTTTTTGAGAATCAAAACGAAATGGTTTTCCAAGTATTTACATAAAATTTATGGAACAGAATTTTTTTCGATTACTGTTTCGTAATTTTTCAATACTATATCCTAATTAGCCCAGCTGCTGGAGCCATCGCAGTAGTTAGTGTAAAGATCTATCAAATATCGAAAAAAAACATCGAAACTTTGAAGGGAAACCCCTCATTTTCAGCGTGAATAAAGCAGCTTTAGACTAAATTATTTGTGGTTCAGATAGTTTTCGTGACAGCCAAAAAAACTTGTTTAGAAACTTTTAAAAAATAATTCAAAAATACATTACTTAATGAAATTGTTTTCAATTCACAGTATTCTGGTAGCTAAATGTTCACTGGTAAATGCACAAAGAACTCTTTGAAAAAATTTCTGCAGAAACAGTAATTTTTTCACTGTTTCAAGATTTCAGGGACCGTTCTGGATCCTTCTGTCTGTAATATGGGATTCGATGTTAAATCAAGTTGCATTATTAGTCATCAAAAACAGTAAAAAAAAGTATATAATTCGGGATTTGTTCGGCGAAGCGTAGATCACTATCAATAATAGAACATTATATACACCAAAAAAAATAATTGGAATGGAGATCAGAAAATGAGCAAAGAGTTTTTTGAAACGTTTCTGACGAAACAGTACATTTTTTCGCTGTTTCAAGATTTCAAAGACCGCTCTAGATCCTTTGGTTTTTAGTTGGAGTATTCATTCTTTCAGAAACGACAGGGATGAAATCATGAAACTTTTTTATTTGAAAAAGATAAATACCCAAGCTTTGATGCGTAATGTTTTATTTGATAGCTTTGGAAAATTAAGGGGAACGCTTTGTTTACGTAACTAACTTGTAAACAAGGAACCATAACACAAAAATTTGGAGAAACAGAAATTTATTTGAAAATTTGCTGTTTCGCTGTTTCCCATAACTATTTAGCGTTACAGGACCGATTGCTGTGTAAAAAACCACTTTCTGACTGAATTACCGTCTTACAGTTTTGAAAATTCACTGTTTCTGAAATTTTTTCTCATCAAATTGCCTTTGTTAATTTATTAAACACATGGTGTTCTCAATCAAACTAGTAAAAACCAGCTACAGATAAACGTATAACTAATACTAAAGGAAACGATTTCGAAAATCGTATCTTGAAACAGTGAAGATTTGTGCATTTGATTCACAAAAATTTCAGACTAAATGCTTACCTCTTACAGTACTCTCTGTCGTCTTCTCGAATGGCAAATTATGAAAGGAGCTTGGTAAAAATCTGTAAACTTAAACCATTTTTTAACTGTTTCAAAATATCATGTACTAACTTTCTCGTTGAATAAAGGTTTACACTGTTAATATTTTTACTCTCCCGCGAAATGTAGTAGTGGATACTAACAGGGTTCAGATTCCGAAGTGTTCGAATAAGTATAGTTTTTTCTTGGAATTACAGTGAAACAGCAATATTCTCAAGGCTCTCAGAAAATATTTTTCACTGTTTCAGAGTTTGAACAGGAAAGTAACGGTAATATATACTCCAATGCCAGAAAAAAAATGACTTTCAAATAAGACAAGCTATTTGATTATAATTCTTTTGAAACATTAATTTTTACAATTTGAGGGAACATTGAAAATTGTAAAAAATTACACTGTTTCAAAGTTCCAGGTATTTTTTGTATTCCTGGAGCCATAGTTCGACCATACACCTCCTTTCAGAGCAAGACGGTCAAAATAGAAGCCATGGAAGGCAGTAGAAATTCGTGGTCGGCCATCATAAAATTTGGTTTCTCTACCAGGGCTACTAGGATGCTGTAGCTTCCGAACAGCGGAATAACAAAATCCAAAAACCCGTGGCTGCTATTTTGACAACTTTGTTTTAAGAGCCGTTCTCTGAGATTTTCGAGGAATTCACTGTACACTTTAAAGTCAA
>GL380611.1:22435-42073 GCA_000143925.2 Caenorhabditis brenneri
TCAGCCACCTGGCTATTGGATGGGCATATTGAATTTAGAAAGAAATGAGGGGAAATGAAGACGACGTCCTTCTCGCCTCACCTTTAATTAGAGGTTTTCTCGGTCAATGCGCGAGTCTATTGGGAGAGAGATACCACGAAAACAGATTATTGCACAAGAGGAAATGAAATAGGAACGGCACTAATGAGGGGCTTCATAGATTAGCTATGGGAAAAAGAGAGACGGGTGGAAATGGGTGAAAAAAGAAAGAAGGAATGAGAACCTCCCGAAACGTTCGATATGTGTTTGTTGTTCTTCTAAATGAAAGATGATGATCTACTTTTTTTGACGGTGAGAGAAATGACACTCTGCCGTCGTCACCTATTCAATAACCATATCAGATGAAGTGAAATATGTGAAGTTTTCAAAGTTTATCTTTCAAAGGTAATTCAAAATGGATAGGACTTTAGAGTAGGAAAACACCTCATTGGTTCTCTGAAGTAAAATAGTTCAGGGAAACGGAAAAACAATCCTTTCTGCTTGAGAAAATGAGTAGGCTTATTTGAAAAACGAGAAATGCTCTTCCTTCGGACTTTCTCATTTTGTATTAAAGAAACGGCTCCACAAAACATACTCATCTTTTGAGTACACATGAACAACCAACAAAATTTGTCAATAGAAACATTTTGGAAAAGTGTGTTGTGGCAGCAGTCGAGAGGGATTTCTCGTTGCCACGCTGCACAATTATTGTGTCCTTTTTCTTTTTTTTCTGGTGAGAAGCTTTACATGAAGTGTTTCTTTGTGTGAAAAAATAGAATTCGAAGAAAAATGAGAAGGAGAAAAAGAAGAATCACTGCTAAATTGGATTGTCGCAGAAAATCAGAATCAGAATGAACATCAGACGAATTTGATGAAAAACTGCTCTATTTCGTACATAATCATTTCGAAGTTTAAATAAAATAAACTCACATTGTACTCGTCCCACTCATAAGCTTGGGCAGCGTCACTGTGTTCTGGAGCTGTGTCACTATCCCGATTCCTGATTTGTTCGTCAAGTTTCCGAAGAAGTCGTCGAACTGGAGTGGATGGAGGAGAAACACGAATCATTGGAGTAAGCATTCCTTCCGGTTTACTGCTCACAACTCCCAATTGTTCACCGTCACTCATGCTACGTGGCATTCGTCGAACTCGGAGTTTTCTACGTGCCAATGATCTAGTTTTACATGGTGGAAGCATTTCGGAACGAGTCGAGCAGAATGATCCATCCATTTCAATACTGTCAAGGAAGGAGGCATTCTTGAGTCCACGATTGGATCTTTGACGTTTTAATGGAGAGGAGGTGTCAAATGAAGCTGAGTTGAATGATCTGAAACAAAAGATTATTTTGATTCCAATTCAAAATAATGTGTAAAAATAAAACTTTTATAAAACAACTATATGAATTTTGTCTAAGAGAATCGAAAACGGAATGGTTTAATATATAAAGTCAATTTTGAAAAGTTCACACAAACCAACTTACACACTCATCATTTCAGATTCATCATCGAGATTTGGTTGGTTCTCTCCTTCAGATGAGTCTTCGGATGAAGCATCGCACGAACTCTGTAATAAATCCATTTACAATCAATTGATTTACAACTATCCACCTGCTGTTCTTTTATAACAGATAACATAATCTAAAGTGGAAATATATACGATTGCTGAGCGGATCAGAAATAATTATCTACATAACACTACGGAAAACATTTTTCTTTCCTCCGTGTCCATCAGTCATCTTGTCACTCTCAACAGATGGACAGTATAACAAATTGGCAAGATCTAACCTTGGCAATCATATCCATTTGTTCACGACTCGGGCGAGATGCCCTTCTCAGTGGCTTCTTTTGTCCATGAATCTCGCGCCATTTTGTGTTGAATGATTCTGTCATTGACATGTCCATCGGAAGATCTTCATTATCCATCAATGCCATAACTTCATCTGAAAAATAAATAATTGGTTGATTGAAAATTGACAAATTCTAGCTTACCGTATTCTGGAAGGTTTTGTGTTCCCAAGTATGTTGAATCGTGATTAACATACATTGAATCAGATAAGTTCGGTTCTTCGTCAATGTCATGATTAATTGCTTTTGTTACTTCCAAATCAGACATGTCTTCCAATTGAACAGTTCGATAGAAAGCTTTGACTGGTGAGCATTCGATACGCTTTCGACGCATGTCACTCGTTTCAGGAACTCTGCAAAAATAGAATGTTTAGATTTAGAATTCTTTGTGAATATCAGATTTCTTGTATAGTTTTATAAACAAATGAAAATCTATTTTCCAGATTATCAACAGAGTTTTTGAATGTTTCCGGTTGAGAAAAAGTTGTAGATTATAAATGATAGTAAAAGATCTCAAAAAGGGCACCATGGAGGTCCCAAAAGACAAAAATAAGCGTGCACAGACGTAACCCGAAACTAATAAATCTAAAAGTTGTCGGTCGAGAGCGACGGGGGTCAAAATCGGACAAGAAAACGAGGTTTTGAAGAAAACGAGCGTTTGTTTGGCGGCAAGCCAATGAAGAGATGAGTATATGCGGGTGAGATTCGGGAGTAGGATATCACGTATCACTCACAGAGCCACTCATCACTTTCAAGGCTGTCCTCTCCCGTGGAGACGATGCTGTCCCCTGCGCTTGTCCACTGATTTATTTCGTTCATTCAGATAAGCAATTGGGCGCGCACGCGCCATAAATATGGCAGACTATTAATCTTAAAAGGTGTTGGGAAACATCTTCTCAATTGGGTCAGCTAGTTATTGAGGGAAACATAGAAAAGATGGTTTGGTGTCGACTTGTTAATTGGAAGATGACCTGATAAGCTGAATGCGCTTCTCATTCTCTGTATCCACTTTTACGACCGTTTTCTAATCAAAAGGAAGCTAACATATCGTAATCATAAATCACTCACCGTCTAAATTTGCTGAGCATTCTGTCTCGTGTCAAGAAAAGTAATGAAATACTACAAACGACTGCGAAGCTTTTCTTACTCCGCCTTCTTCTATCGTAAAATATTTTAACACATGTTGCGACACTATGGGCCAACTTGTAACATCTGCACGCATTCAGTGAACTCAATGGTCTGGCGCTTATTTTCAGAAAGCAAGACATAGAAATCCGAAAGTTTAGGAAAAGAGAATTAACTAGTAATAGATGAGAGCATATTATTTTATTCTCTGACTGAATATCTCCTTTTACCACATGGTATTCATTTTAGATGTACTGTCAAGTTTCATATTTCGTTTGCTCTACAAACCGAACTTTCTGAGAAGAGCCCTCATCTGACCCAGTCAAGCTGTGATCCGTACCAGTCTCAGAAACTTTTTAACCGAAAAGTTTGAAGAAGGGTCACTTACAAATGGTCGGCACAAGTGTTAAGTGCTTCATGAATCGAATTCTCTCCGCTTGAATAACCAACATCTTGTTGTACACTTTCCCATTTTTTGTTCGAAGATGGCTCAACCATCTGTTCTTCGGATGAAGATGTGCACGAGTCGACAGTTATTCTAAAAATTGAGATGGATTATAATGGGAGAAATGGATAGAAAACAGAATGAAAAAATGAGGGAAACCTCTGCAGAAGATAATTTATGAGATCGGGAGAGTAAATGAAGAATGGGCTAAAGGGACAAAGGGAGACACCCGAAAAGAAACACATTCATTTTCTGAGAACGGGATAATCCTTTGCCACGCACCTGACTGTCACAAAGCTATTACCATTTAATGACTTTTTCAATAACATAATGGGAAGAAGATGCGTTTCTAATTGCGCATTGAATATAGATGCTTTAAAGAAGAAGCTAGCGGGATCATGAATTTGGATTTCGGGAAATCCAAATTCAAAAAAAATAATATAAGCTAAACAAATTCCAAAAAGAATTATATTAAGCCGGAAGTTTTTTATGTTTCTTAGCACTAAAAATTCTTCTAAGACAATGGCTTTCAAAAACTAAAATTCTTACCTTCCATCCATAATACTTTCGTATTCACTTTCAGCAAACGGAAGAACGTTATCCTCGTCTGTGACCACTGTTTCCGTTTGACTGTGCCTATCTTCGTCTTCAGATTCTTCAGTATCCGAAGCTGTCAGATATCCACCGGTGCGTGTACGAGCCCGCTTGATCGGTGGTCCGACAAGATCCGGATCGCTTTCCGAGTCTTCTGATGCTTGCTGAAAAATATCATATTGAAAAAAATGATTCCAAAAATGGTCATGAATATCGTGAGAAGATGCGCTTGCGGGAGAAAGGAAACGCATGCATAGGTAATTGTACCTATGCACTTACGAACAAATAGAGTGAGGAAACGAACTGGCGAAGCCCCATATGCGCAAATGTGTGTCACGATACTATTTGCGTGTCATAGATTCATGCAACTGTGCAAACTATATCTCAACCTAAAAAGGGAAAGGCTAATGAACTTTCACATTTCGAGAGAGATTCAAAATAGGGACCTGATTTCAATGAAATGACCTAGAAACTGAATTTTGTTTCTGTATTCTATAACAGTAACAACTTTCTCTTTATGCTGTGTATTTTTAATTCAATGACAATGGAACTATATGGACTTACTTCTGAGAACAATGGAAATTGCAGTACACTATTTCGAAGTTCAAAAGAATTTTCGAACAACTGTCAACTTTTTTCAAAAACTCAAAATGTCAAAGTTGAAACAAAAGTAACCAAACATCTGTGTACTATGTCATGAAAACTGGAAACTCAGTTTACTATCAAATACACATCGTTGTACTTGATACGTGTGTCTTTTCTTGTAAGCCGAAGACTATGCAAAAAAAGAAAAGAAGACAGTTAATACTAGAAGCAAACAACGAAATGTAGAATAGAGTAGGTAAAAAAAAGACAAGGATTCAGACGTTTTTGATGTTGGCGACAAAAACAAAAATGCATTTGTATCGGTATAAAATCTCAAATAATGAGCAATGCAACACCTTTTGAACTAGGTGTGGTTGGGTGGACAGAAATGACAGAATTGATCTTAAGCGGGTCCAAAGTGGACCGACATGAATCAGCACCAAACATCGAGACACGGTCTCACCATTTGTTTGGCGGAGCACAATACTTTTACCGACTGATGAAAAAACAGCCAAAGAAGGTAAAGGGAAGAGGCGGAGGGAACATTCCACAGTTTTCCGACTCTTTTTGTTTCTTTTGTTCTTTAGAGTCATATCGGTCACAAGAAAAAATGAAATAAGTGTATTTGTCTCATTTAAATACTTTGCGATTTTTGTTAATAAAAGTTTAGCAACTATCTTTTCTCACATTCAAGAACTAGGACAAAATGAAAAAGAAGTGTGGATTGGTGATCCAAACATCGTGAGACAGAGAGTTCTGAAGACTAGAACGGCATAGATCGCAACTTGAAACTCTTTCGGAGTTCTTTCAACTAATGAAAAAGTTCCAAATTTCTCTTCCACTTTCACAATTGAAATTGAAAACCAAAAGGCGGTTGCTTGGGGCGGAAGAGGAACGTGTGAAGTAACAGGATGGAAGGAGGAGGATACGGGAATCCGCATGCAAACACATTTCCCTCTTACACTCGGTTACACAACCACCGATTGGACCACCACACCAGATGAAGGAGACCATCAAGCCTAATTACACGAGAGAAAATGATAAAATGATTCGGGAAATTCATTCTGGTGGTGTGGCAGAGAGGCTTGTTCCGTAAGATTTATTGCTTTTTGATTGGGATACCGCCAGTATTTGAATGGGATGGATTGAGGCGACTAAACTATTTTATGATGCCATTGAAACCACTACTAGGACACAATTAACAATTCTATAATAGTTTCCATTTTAGATTGTAATAATAATTGACAGTCGGAAAGAACTGAAGGCAGTCGGGTGGCTCTCATTCTGCCAAGGAACACGGATGCCCATTTCGGTAAACAAATAAATGAGTCAAAATAGGAAATCGTTGGGTTCATTTGGGCGCGATTAATTCATACCTAGACGTTCTATATTCAACCAAATTGAGCATAGAGTGAACCTAACCTATAATTAATATTGGTCTATATCTACAGGTGCAATATGCATTTACACAATGCAAAATTATGGTGAAAGAGGACGAAAAACATGATTGAATGGAAGAAAAAGCTGCAGAAATTACGATGAAAAAGAGATGAGCCTCAGGAGTATATAGATATAATGAGTGACAAAAAGTGCGAATAATAACGAGATGACTGGCAGCCGGGAGGTGGAGAAAGCACCGGAATCCCGCAGCTGTTGGCACCGAATTCATATGTCGAATATGATATTGAAATAGAAAAGAAATTGATGATGAGAAAAGAAAAGGTCTCTTACACCACATATCAATTTTCAAATCTATGTCAATTTGAATTAAAATTTTGGTTATTTGATAATATGAAGAGCTAGAATTCGAGTAGTGGCGTTCTCGATATTCCCGTTAACCGAGTTGATTATAGTACTGAATAGGGGTTTCCTGCAAGTTTGTAGTTTTTGTTGACTGATAGTACTATATACCGGTTAGTTTCCATGTCAAAAAGAAAAAAAACTATCACCACCTACTATAAAACAGTCATTGTAGCAAAAAAGTGATTTGATTTGCATAATTCAGTGAGAGAGTTTTGTCAAATTGACTGACATGGAAATACACTTTTCCTTTTTTCGAATCGAAAACGGAAAAAGGAAAACGCCATCGTCATTTTCCGTGAACAACAAACGAAAAAAAGAACTGTCTCACTTTCGAAAGCAATCGAATATATAAAGTGAATGTGGAGGGGTTTCAAATGGATCGCCGGCAATTCTTTGATTTTCACAGAACACAAAAGAGGCACTATTCTACTGGAATAAGGTGTTGTATGATTCGAGAACGGATCATTTTCTCTTGTTGTCACAGAAAGAGAAACGACTATTGAGTTGTTTTCTATCACTATATCACTTTCGTTGTTTACAAACAATAACAAATCGGAGAGAGGAATTCTTGCAAAGAGGCACTCATTCTGTTTCACCTCCTGACGTTTTTTGAGAGAAAATTGGAACCCATTTGGGTAAAAGAACAAGAAAAATGAAAGGAGGAACAGGGTGGTGCCATTGGAAACGCCTCAAATTAAGAGACCAACCCGTTTGATGTACAAAATTCATTATAAACTTTTTTTCATTATGTTTTGGATTGAAATGTATTTTGAGTGGAGGAATAGTCTAGAACTCTATTCAGAAGTGAAAACCAGCGATCTTGAATTTCGAAGAAGTTTGAAATTTCAGGAACCTTCTAATGTATCTTTCTTCACTTCAAAGCTCATCGATAGAAATAATGAATTTGCATACCTGATGGTTAATAAGCTCTTCAATTCGACATACAAGTGACAAACTGTTCAAGTAAATAGTATGCCACCGTTTTCGGATTGCATCGATGCACGTCTTCCGTCTTTCTTCTTCAACTGAGTCTGTATCGTGATCGTCTCTGAAATGTTTGAAACTAGATTGATTCATTCATTTCTTCTGGATTTCTGAATACAGAAATGAAATCTTACTTGAGTTGTTTATTGAGTCGATTGACCAATAGTTGACCTTCGTGTTGTATTTCAAGTTGTAGAGCCTGTAATCATGTAACAAATTGTACAATGTCTCTCTTCACTAATTGGATTAAAACATCGATCGATTCTTTGAAAAAAGAAGAAAACTCTTTCCCCGGAAGGAGGACTTATAATTGGCTGGCCACCCAGGCAATGAAAACTACGCATTTCGCGCAAATTTCAAGGTAAAAGTTGTCGAAGCGAACATCAAATGGTTTGAAATATGTGAAGAATGAAAAGGTAAATTGGAGGTGGAAATGGGCGTAAAATGAGGTGACGACCAGTAAAGAATAGATGTTTTCGAAGGACAAAGTGGTATATCTTAGGGTCTATCTTAATGGTTTTTTAAACTTTTTCAACATGTTTGAAAACCGATAAAAGAGATATTTGTAAGGGAAAATGGAACTTTGTGTTTTCATACGATTTGGTGTTCGATTTTAAACAAAACACTGTCAAAAAGAGGTAATTCTCTCACTTTCACTTGATGATGTTATAGATTGAAAAACATGACAATAAATTCGAAACATTAAAGACATAGAAGCGTTCTCTACACAACTGAAACTATCGGTTCTTATCGTCATTTCTAGATAAGAAGAACAAAGTTGTCGGGATGGTGTAAATGAAAGGAGTTGGAAAGAAAAGGAAATCAGTTGCACAGTTAAAAGTGCATTCATTGACAACTCAATCAAACATTTGAATCAAAGAGAGAAACGAGAGATGGAGTATACTTTGGCGCGAAAAGAATTGATTTCAAATTACTAGCCATTCTGAATCCAGAAAAATTGATTCCATTTGATTTTTGAATAAAATTATGAAATGTTCAAAAAAGCAAGTGATTCTTTGATTTAATAATGGAAAAACATCGACTGTTTTCAAAGCACAAAAAAACTTTATTTTCAACCTTATCAAGATATAAACTATGGAATGGACGGATACATTCGAAACAACTAGAAGTTGTAAAAAGAAGGAGGCGTCAAAGGAATCGAGCAGTAAAATGAAAAGAAAACGATGCGAGATCGGTCAAAACCGGGCGAGTAAAGGCTTCCCAATAAGAAATCGCAAGTCGTAAAGGATAAAGAAAACTCAAGTGGTTATGCCAATTGAACGGTTTTTTTTCTGCTCGAGTGTGCTGTTCGAGCTTTGAGCTACCGGAAAGTTGCGAATAATTCAAAAGACTATCGTAGGACAAACTAGGTCAACTTCACTAAAAACAGGTATTGCATGCTTCAGTCAAGACTGCAGTTTCTTGTAAACTTCTGACCGTGAGCTGAAACTCCTAAGAATAAATGACAAACTGTTTGGTTCTTCTTGTGTATAAGACAGATTATCAAGGATTGGTAGAATACCATTGAAAAAGATACGGAACGGTAATAAAAAAGTGATTTTGCGGGAAAAGAAAACGGAACGAACGGAACGTAGAAACCAAATGATGAGTAGAGGAATAATAGAAATATAAAGGTTCGTCTACCACTGAACACAAAAGAAAACGAGGTGACACTGGCGTCGGAATGGTGACACTAAAAAGTGCGAAACTGCGGATTGTGGTCAGTTAGAACCGATTGAAAGAAGTGTCGAAAAAAGTGAGGTAGTGAAGGGAATGGATATGACATTTCGAATACAAATAGAACTGCGGATGTAGAAGGAATCAGTGTGGTTTATCAGCAGAATGGGACTATGATGGAAGAAGGAAACTAAACTTGCTTGAGTTTCCAAATATAAAAATAGAAGATAAACTGCCTTTATTTTGAAGCCTCTATCTTATAGAAATAGAACTGAACTCTAATAGAGATGCACTAACTTATTCCACAGAGACTTTACACATATGGTGCTGTATAAGACAAGACAATTTACAAGAAAGAATTCGTACAGTTCAGAAGAGATGACTAAAAGTTATTTTGAAGAATAAAAAGTTATATGAGCAAGGCGAAAACAAGACAATTTGTAACAAAAGATGATGTGAGAGGGAGGCGGTAGATTATATAATTCCAAAAATAAACAGTGTGCTGCGCATCTCTTATTGTTGTCTTCATGTAATACGGAAGGAAGATGAAGAAGGGAAGCGGGTGAAGAAATAATACGATCCGCGGCATTGCCGTTGTCATCCGGTGGATGAATTACACAATCCGGACGAATGGTCGAGACAACAAGTCGCACAAAAAAGAAACAATGAGGAAATGGAGGAAAACATAATAAAAAGATAGTTTTCAACCCCAAGTGAAAGAGTGCAAGTCGGGTGAAAGGAGCAATGCTCGTTCAAGGAATCAGGAAACGGAAAATAGGTGCTTTCCGTTGTCTTCAGATGCTTCTAGGTTGAGGAAAATTCAGAAATGAGGGATCCGGAGTTCGAAACAAATGAAAGGAACAACAACTAAATAGACGATTAACCCATGACCGTTGATTTAAAATTCTACATAACAAGAAAAATATAGTTCAAGAAAGTGAATTCCATAAAATATATAACGAAAGTTGCTTTGTCAGAAATGTTAGCGAAGGATTACCATGTAGCCATATACGCCCCACTATTCACTGTGAATTGAATAATTTAAGATTCCTCTAACTCAAAGTTTTATTGGGAAAAGTTGAAAAAACTGGGAATTTATTTGAAACCTATTTCTTCACATGAACTGTTTCCTTTTACATCACAAAACTGTAAACTACAAAATCAAAGTTTTTGCGATCAAGTCAATGACTGATGAAGACAGATGAGGGAAATTGTGACACGGCACAGTACAACAAACCTCCTCTGAGAAATGTACAAATACACGTGAAAAATGAATAAGAGCACTAAATCATCAGAGGCGCAGAGTCGTCAATCTTCAAGAGTATTTGATTGATATATAAACATTATTGTATCGGAGTGAGGGATATCTACAAGATAATATGCGCGGAAGACTAAGAACAACTACTGAATGAACTGAACAAGAAGAAGAAGAACGACATGGAAATGTGATATGCACGGACGTCAGGAAGAAGAAGAAGTAAAGAAGGAAGAAGAAAAGAACCGGACAAAATGACAAAATGACAGAGTGTGGATGGTATGAAAAGTGCTAATTGTTGTTCAGAGGTATAGTATAACGAGAAAAGAAGAAGAAGAAGGTCGAGTGGAATGGAAACAAGAGAAAAGTGCGTGGAATGGCTGAGCGACACGCAACGGACACGGACCCTTTCAATCCGCACCTGCTGCCGCCGCCGCGTCCTTCTTTTAGAATATGGAAGAAGCGGTCAAGCGGTCAAAGAAAACAAGAAAAACGCAGAAGAGGTTCTCACGGATGTCAAAACGAGAAATGGACTGGGACCGGCCGTCTCATGTCGGCAATCCGTCATCTGAAAATGCACGGCGACATGGAAAAAGGAAAAGAGCAACTAGTGGTCACTCGATGCAAAATTGATGGACATCTGGAGAGCGGAAAAAGAAAAAGTGAAAAAGAATTGACAATGAGAAGAATTCTTGAAATTATTCAACAACTACTGGGAGAGTAGTAAAAAGAAGGATACTAAACAAAGGACAACAAAAAGTTGGGAAAAAATATTCAGGAAGAAATATATAGGACTCCAAAATGGTAACTGGACAATGAGAAAGGGAAAATGGAAATACATTTCCCGCATATTTCTATTTCAAGAAAGTTGTGAAAATGAGGGTCAAATCGTTTTTAATACACTCGAATTTTCATTGAAACCATAAATTCAGAGTCATAGAAAAGTTTTTGATTGTTTAGTGCACAATCTTAGAAGCGGAGAAGCGTGGTTCGTATAGTTTTGAATGGTACTGTACATTTCACTCCTATTAAAAAAAAGATGATGTGTTGATGTTTTTGTATTAGAAAAAAAAACATTAAATAAAATATAAGTTGTTATGGGAATGGATCAACGTTTACAAATGTGAAGAGTTTGTTTCTGGATGAGATATCTGCATAACGTTTTTCATCCCTTTTTCAGAATTAACAGAATTAGTAGTAAGTCTCCCAATTGTCTGATTTCAAAAACATTTCGAAAGTACTTTCCATTTTCTTCTTTTTTCATCAGAACCACTACAGAGAACAAAGCGAGACAAGGCAACTAACCTGTTGATCAGAAAGCAACACTGATAAGTTTGGCTCTACTCGAATCCGTTTCTCATTTATTTCGAGTCTTCGTTCGACTTCATGTAACCATGATCGCATTTCACCAGTTGTTGATGACGTGGAACTGCGTGCTGAGCCTATAAATTGTTCCGTGATATTCAAAAAAAAAAAATAAACAGCGGAAGTGCAGACGGAGGATCAGTCATGTTGCGGCATGTCCGCGATAAGAAACGAACGGAATACAAAAAGTGGCCCTCCTCACGACGGACACCTGACTTAACAAAGGTGCGTCTGCACAGGTTTGATTTCGAAAAATGGGAAGAAGACTTACTGGATGTGTCTGATTCGGCACCACTCATCAGTTTGTTGTTATGTTGGACACGTAACTGTTCCATGGCACAGCATATTGTACTGAGTCGGAGAAGAACCTAAAAATTATACTTCAAATATGTTTTACAGATTCTAACAGTTCTGTTAGCCACAAAGCAGTCTTCAATTATATATTGAAGCGCTTTTGAATTTGAAAAAATTAAATCTTTAGTTTACAAATAAAAAAAAACACTCACCGAATTCTCGGCCTCCGGCCGTTCGGCGAGAATTTTTTTAGCCGATTTTTCAAGTGTAGATGTCATTTCGTCGAGACATTCACATGATATCGTCTGAAATAATGAATATAAATGGGAAAATCAGATGAGTTGAGAATAGTTGCCAAATCATAAAGTGTTACGGATTATGGATTAAAAAGAAATCGAATCGAGGTGACAGTGAAATCGAATGGCAAACCGGGTGGAAGGTGAGGATTTTATATTGAAAGCAACTCATTCAACTATGGAAAATCTTTTGGAGGAAAGGAAGGAATAAGAATGGAGGAGAAGAACAAGTGGAAGGAAGCGGTAGAAATAAAAAGAGGAAGAGTTCAAAAGACGTTCCTAAAATGCTCAAGTGGAGGTCCTCTTCCTTCAAACACTTCTTTTGTGCTCTTCTAATTAATCCTAGGACATTTGAAGAAGGGCTCATCTTGAATCTTTCTAATTTCCCACAAACAATAAAATTCATAATACCTAATGAGCTTTCCCTCAATCTCCTTCTTATGGTTTATCGTCTGTCTCGATCTCCAACAAAGAAAAGAAGAAGACGTCAGAAGGAAGAAGAAGAAGAAGAGGAATATAATCTCGATGATAAATGAATACGTTCTCGCACCATCATTGTGTCTAAATACATATCCCGTAATTCCCGATGATGGCTATCAGTGCTCGACGTGTTTCTCTATTAGGAAAGGTGACAAGCAGATCAAGATCAACCCAAATCGCTAATTCGATTAGTCCCAAAAAACCGTGAGAAAAGTGAAATAAGTAATGATTGAGTGACAGTTTCAACATGAAAACATCGAAACGATTCTTTTACATACTTCTTCTTTTTTGAATGAATGTTATATGATGTCCTACTCTTCATTCAAAAAATAACTATATTCTTCAATAAAAAAGTATCAAGTTTAACGAAAGAAAGAAAACAGTATTCGAACTCTACGAAACGAAGAATAATCGTATGAGAAAAGAGGATTGGTGCAACAAGGAGTGGTAGAGACCTCCAATGGTTGCTAATATTATGCAATGCCACCCCCAACCAAGAAAGAGGTCCAATATTATTACAATGGGAGGTCACGGATATAATATGAGAATCAAAAGAAAGAAACTATTCGGATCAGATGTTTTGTTCCTAGCCGGATCTTAAAAAGTCCAAGTTTGTTTAGAATACTTCTTGATTCTAATCACATTATATGTGCCGATTGGCATACAAATCGAGAATGAGACGGCTGTCGGATTTAGACTAGCAAGTTATGTTTATTCATGGTTATACAAACTTATACGAATAGGTTCCGAATACCTTTCTCCTAGACACTGCAATATAAAAAGTCTGGAAAAAAAGACTAAAGAAGAAGAAGAAGAAACAGTGAGGCATGTGGGTGTTTGTGGAATGTGTCCCTTTGCACATGTGTTGTCAGAGACACAGCTATTAACCCTTCGGACCGGTGCAATTTCCGCGCAGGACACCATCGGGTGGTCGGGTGTATGTGTGTGCTCCAGATGTGCAGAATCTCATCATACTACGATAAAAACTCATTCATTCTTTGCAGATGAGAGTGACAACAAAACTGCACGATACTAATGAAGAAGAGCTCAAGCAAGCGGAAAAGTGAAGAGTGATGATGAGTGGTTTGGAAGAGAGGGAATCAAAAACGAATGAGAGAGCTCGAATTTCTTGATTATGGTAATCTAAAAATGGAGACTGCTTTAGTTTAATAATATTGGTTCAATAAAAGCGAATATTCGAAAGTTTCCTGTGTCAAACAGAGAAAACGACACGCTTACAATCTAGGACAATGTCGAAAAGGAACAGTGTTTACTCAAACTGATAACAAGTTTGTTCCTAAGCCAATTGTTATGACGTTATTATGATCAGGAGAAATTGGAAATATGACTTTATGCTCAATTTAACCTAGTTTTTAGGTTCCTTTCTGATATACGGTTGGGAAAACCAGAGTTACTGTATTTTTTTCCAGACTCTTACAGTATTTACTTGCTGTTTGCATACTTATCCAGTCTTTTGCCTCAAGAAATTAAAAAGACTTGTATGAAAAATTGAAAAAAGGTAGCATGAATGTTTCCGTTTTTGTACAAAACACTCAAATTTCAAATTTCTGATTTTGCAGAAAACTGAAGATGTACACAACCGAAAATCGGAAGAAAAAAGCGGGAGAATGAGTCATTTTAGTAAAACAAAGCCAACTTTTTTCTTCTTTATTCCAACGGAATTATTACGATACATATTGTCAGCTCTCCCTGTGTCTAAACAGGCCAACGGACTGCGTATCGTGTCGTTTTTCTAATGAATACCTAATGTGACATGTTTCCAATTGAAGAAAGAAAATCGTTCTGCACCCAGAGACAAAAATCGAAAAGCAAAGGAATCGAAAAAGAAGATGAGAGGGAGAGAATTGGAAGATAAATTGTCGGTTCGATTTAGCTTGTTGATAAAGAGCACAGCTCATTATTTTTATTACACAGGCACCTCTCACCGAAACCTCCGATCAAAACTCATTAATTTAGATTAGGAAAAGAGGAATTTCGGTGACAGGTCGGATAAAAGCTTCTGAGTATTTGATATTGAAACTTTAGACAAAACAAATGTGGTACAATCATTCAGAAGAATGAACATGTGGTTGGTACTAAAATCAGAGAATTCTTTGCCAAAACACGAAAACATAATGCCGTAAAATAGGAAAGAGACAACTGTGAACCTTCTCAAAAGTTAACAAAATACGCTTAAAATAGCTTAGGAAAGTGAAAAAAACTGTTTCCCTGAAACTATCGTCTTGTTTTTGACAGATGCCCTAACCTAAACGGAAGAGTACAGTGAGTCTTGAGTGGGAGACGAGTATCGAGTGCGTGAAGTGTACCGCTTGTGCTCCTGTCGCTAAGCATGCTCGCGAAACGACGGTATAACTAACAATCCGCAAACAGAACTCTTCTTCTTCTTCTTGTTTTACTGTTGCTCTTCTTCTTCTTCTTCACGCGTGTGCGCGTTCATATCCGATCATGTTATTGTGCAATATATACAGAAATTTGGACACCCAGATGGAGGAGGTTCAGTGAGAAACATTCTCAATGATCAGTCTTCTCTTGAGAACGAAAAAGATCATTTATGATTCCAAACCGTTTGTGCAGTTTCAGTTTAACTAAGAATCCAAATTAATGTTTCTTGATTTTACATTTATGAGATTCGGGATAGGTTCTCAATGTAACATCGAGCTTCAGAGTAATAATCATAAGCTTCCAAAACAATCGAAATTGTTAAAACAGAAGGAAAAGGAAAGAGGAATAGAATGTTGTATCCCATTCAAAAAGAGAAACAAATGATCTTCTCAATCTGTCTGCTCGGGATTATGTTACACCCTAAGATGGAGGGAGGTCGTTCGAATATGGAAACGAGTAACAGCCATCTTAGAATGTTAACAAATACTGGTCAATCACAAAGGACGTTCCATTGGGAATTCCGTTTTTGAGTTGCTTCTTTGGAGCATGAGAATTTGCGAAAAGATATTCGACTTTATCATATTTTTTATATAAAAAGAAATACCCTCGAATACATGTCTATTATTTCCTCTGTATTTTTTGCAGATCCCCAGAAGTGTCAAGTTATTATTGAATCTTTACAAAGTTCGATAAATTTCTAACAATAACAAGTCCGAAATCTTTGCCACTATCCCAATTTCACAAATGGTTTCCAATTACAAATTGAACGGCAGAAAGACGACTCGCGCACTCTTTCGGGTCACTTTTCTTCTATGTGTCATTCGATATTATTTGGAATAATAATTTAGAAGAGCTAATTGAATTGAAATGGCACTCAGAAGTTTAACTGGCACTGCCACGGAAAAAAAGAGTGATGGAAAAACATTCGGGTGGATCCGAGAAGTCAGAATTGCACAACTACATTTGATTAATGGGTGACCTTCCAAACTCACGACAATTGCCACAAAAATTGAAGGAAGACAACGAAACAGTATGAAAGACGAAGAGACACAGGAAAAAAGTTGCAGTGGTCATTTGTTATTTCATTTGAAAAAAGAGCATTAAGTTGAGAAAATTGTATTGGATGGCAGAGGTGTTTATCATCCGACAATTTTTGAGAAGATATTCAAAATTGACAGCTGAAAGCTCATCTCCTCTGTTCAGAATTCGGACAATTCTTGAACTAGATTCTTATAAAATAACTTATGGTTTTAGGGAAAAATATAAGTTTTTGTAGGTGTTTGAAATCATTGGCAATCACCCTCCAAATGTTTCGGAGTATGAAAACTGAAAACACTTGTGCAAAAGAATCTGGAGATCAAGCTTGTCAACTCAAATGTTTTCTGTTATCCGTCACCGAATCTGCCGTAATATTTTCGTACCAATCTTCTGTGTGTTCAATTGACAGACACGTAACGTTTCTCCTCTTTTTGATAATTGATGACCTCTAAACTATCTCTTCTATCTTCTACTCAATGAAATGGACAACTGTCAAGAAGGGCTCAAACCGAAAAGCATCAGAAAACGGAGGTTTGGAGTATTAATCATACTAAAGGAAATGTCCAGAAAATTGGAAAGCGGGAAAAAATAAGAGACTCGACTTTGTTGGCGCAACACCTAATTACTTTGTCCCAGTTGTTGAACCATGGCAACCAACTCCGGATTGGGGGTCATAAAACAAATACTTACTTTTGAGGTGAGGTTGTGCAACGAGTCGAGGATTAAATTGTAGAGTGAGGAGCAGTTTTCAAGAAATATGTCAACTTCCTCTGCTGACGATTCAATGACCTGAAATGAAGATAATATGGGTGGGATCAGAACAGCTGAATATGGAAAAAAAACTAGTGAAGGAGGGTCATGACACTGAACACAGGTGTCAACGTTTCATTCGCAGCTGCATAGGTTTTTTTTCAGAATTTAATAAAATTCAGATTGAGATTTGATTTGAAATGTCCTTTATTTCCATTTCAGATTTTAAGAGTTTGCAGCTGCTAAAGAAAAAAAGAAATTTTGCACTTTCAAAGTTCATGCAGCAAGTTTACCATTAAAAAAATATTTGAAATATCTATATTTTTCTCAAAATGACAAATGAAAACTAAATTTCTCTAAATGTTCAACTTCCAAAAACTGACCCTCAAAAGTATTTAACGACCACCAAGAACCACTTTTTGCTTTCAGTGAGACTGTAAAATTGGTAATTTCAACTCAATTTACGATTTCTCGACCTTCCGGGCGGCCCAATTTGCCATAAAAACCGAATAAGAGTTGACAGTGAAGACGTTAATCGATTTCGATGGGTTATTAAAAAGTACAGATCAAGTAATGAAAATCTTCATTTTTAGAGTAAAAATCACTAGTACTGACGTTTTTGGAGTCACACGCAAACCTATTAGGAGCACCGTGTTCCTCTCTTTTTCTCGCACTCGAACGACAAGTTTAAAGTTGCTCTTGAATGCCGAGATGCGCACCTCGAGAAACACTTATGGTACTTTCTTTTGGGGGAGAAAACAAAACGGAGTCAGTTCTCTTCTTACTAACAGCTTTTGCCAAATAGAGTAAGGGAATGTGAGAAAGAAACCGGAAGAAAAGAAAGAGAAAGAACAGATTGACGGCAAATGAATGGTCCGTATTGTTGAGAACTCAGGGAATTTAGCGCAAAATGCCCACGTTTTGGGCAATTTGCTCACGTTTTGGGCAGTACTGCCCCCAATTGGGCGCAATACTGCCCAAAACGTGTGCAATTTGCCCATTTTGAACCAACTTATGAAAATTGCATCGAAAGCTGTTTTTATAAACAGTTTTCGATATGAGAAATAGATGAGGAAATTTTTCCAATGCAAGTGGAATTGAACCTGCACTTGTTGATTAATGTTCAACAGTGTTCACCGTTCGGCTATTCTACCAACCTTGAGAGGGTGGTCGAAAGGTTATTATAAATTTTATTTTCACGCCAACTCTTCTTTTTACTTTTTCTCTAGGATTTTGACTTTTACTACAGAGAAGAGAGGGAACAGGAGAGGTCACGGTGATAATAAATTCCCACGTTTTGGGCGACTTTCTCATGTTTTGGGCAATTTGCTCATGTTTTGGGCAATTTGCTCATGTTTTGGGCAATTTGCGCATGTTTTGGGCAATTTGCGTATGTTTTAGGCAGTATTGCGCCCAAAATGGGGGCAATGCTGCCCAAAACGTGGGCAATTTGGCGGCAGTATTGCCCAACCCTTGCCCTAAATTCCCTGAGAAGGGAAAGAGGAAAAAGGGTAAATAAACAATGTTGGATTGGATACTCACATCCAGAAGAACTTCTCAGTGTATCAAACATGTATTCTTTCGAATTGTATTCATATTTCAATGAATTGAGAGAGAAGATATTCCTGTGAACGGTATTTATATGCCAGAAATGAAAAAAAAACAAGTTAATAAATTCTGCCAACTTTTCAACTGCTCTCCATAAATCCTCTGTGCGATTTATTAGTTTACGTTTGTTTTCTATCTCTAGATTTAATCACGATATAGTGTGTCAACTTAAGCCACCGTCTTTTTATTTTTTAGGATTACCGTTGCTCTTATATATGTACTTTTATACCACCAAATGAATCTCAATTCATCCCTCTTTTTTTTCGCTTCCGTTACCAATTCTCACATCGTTCGTCTTCATAAACAGTTTCACAATTTCACAGTTTTACACTTTCTCTCTCTCTCTCTCTCTCTCTCTCTCTCTTTCTCTCTCTTTCTTATTCTCGTTCAGATAACCACAGTTTTAAATCTAATTTGCCTAAAAAGGATCGTCCCTTCTGCAGATCAAAACATTCGATAAGAAGAATGAAACGACGCGGAATTTGAATGTGCGACACCAACTCCTCAGTTATAAATCTTTGAAGCAGGGCGACAACGGCAAGGTCGACTAGGAGAAATAAAAACATAAATAGATGAAGAGGATAGATAAAAAACTTGGAACAATGCCAAGAAAAACTGCATGCGTTCCATTTCCAAGTCAATCGGAAGATAGCATGGAATTTAGAATTTTTTTCGCTCACAAAAATTGAAAATCGGCCTCTCTTTTTGACAGCTTTTTGCAAACAATTGATTTCGGAGCGCGAGAAAATCCTCGAGCATTTTTCGAAATGTTCTTCGGAGCATATCCAAATAAATTAAATTTTGGAGTTTTTCAATGTTTTCTTTTTTAATTAAAATGTTCTTCAAATGTGAAACACACCTTCAAAAGATCATCATTTGTGGATTGATCGTTCGGCATCTCGACCTCCGAGAATGAGTCCATTACGTCCATCTCGTAACCTGTTTTCGGGTTACTGTAGGGAAAAAAAGAATTCAGAGAAGTTTGTATCCAGACGTGGGATACTGTAGTTGTGGACGATCAATTACGCATCTGCGCAATATGATCACGGATGAGAAACGGATCTGGAAAGAATG
>GL380612.1:0-25648 GCA_000143925.2 Caenorhabditis brenneri
TTCCCTGAGATAAAAGTAGAATCTTGAATGCTCACCCCCCCTCTCACAAATAAAATTATCATTATAGAGTTTCCAATACACCTGACTATGGAACAACATAAGTAAAACAAGGCAATCGGATCCAATGGTAGGTTTGCTTCAGCCACCATCAGATATCAAGAATTTTTAAAAATCACCAAAAATATGTTTGTCTATAGGTGGGTGTGTGCACTTATACCTTCCCGAGAATAGTAAGATCAAGAGTCGCAGCAATTTTTCCCATGGATGTGGGAAAAGAACACACTAAACATGCATTTTGCACCATTTGACATGTCAAAATCTCCTGAATCTTATGACTAAAAATGATCCCGGTGGACCCAAAATTCGATAAATTAATTGCTTTTAACCTGCATTTTCGAAGGTCAGCCGGAGAGAGATAAATGATCTCTACAAGTATTTTGAAGGATCTTTAGTCAAAAAGAGAAGGTTTTTTGAAGTAAATTTCAGAGGATGTTTCTGGAGTTTTCTAGATTGTTTTTTTCTATATTTCGATTGTTGGAAAAATGAACTTCATTATGTTCATATTCAAAGAAAAAGTGAATAAAACTTCAAAACTGACAGAATAGTATGAAAATTGCAGGAAGATGAAGATGAAAACAATGGAAAAAAGAAAGAGAGACTGGGGTGAAACGAATCGGACAAACTTGTATGAAGAAATGGACAGTGTTCAATGAAACGAAAAAGAAAAACTAGAAGGTGTAGGTAGATCGTGGCACAAAAACGGCGACGGAATCTCATGGCAATGTAGATCGGAACGATTGGGTGGAGGAGCTGGGAAGTTGGAGAGAAACTGACAAAGTTGATTGATAGAATGGAATATTTGAGGGAAGAAACAGAAAAAGAATTAAAAGCATAAACGTTAAAAAAGGAAATCTACAAAAATACTGTACTTTTCATTCTGAAAAGTGCTGGCATTACCCCGTAATTCGGCACGCGGATGATATCATTAAAATATTATCAGTGCTCAAGAAGTATATATTCAAAGAAACAAAGATCAAAGAATCTGAACATTGACAACAGCGGTTGGTTCTTCTTCCATATCTGCGTCTAATTTAAACATCTTTTCGTTAATTGTGGGTACATTACATTGGACAGGTGTAACAAGTCGAGTATCATGATCTGGTCCTATTTCATCACTGAACGTTCTATATCCTTCAATGTCTTCTGAGCATTCCGTGAATCTGAAAAAACGCATTTATGATTAAAGCACAGGAGTCTATGAGTGATGATATGAATATTTTTTTTTAAGGAAGCTTGAGAATTGTATAGCACCGGACATCTTTTGGATATCGTAAACTCTGTATTTGAGTGGCTCTCTTGAAAGAGGTTGAAATTAGAGCAGCCCAACGATCTATCACATAGTTTACAGTATTTCCAGTAGATACAATACATAGTATTTATCAATCGAAGTAACGAAGCATTTGCAGGATTCAAATGGATATTTGGAAGACGAAACACACCTGATGTTATGTTTTGGTGGGATATAAAAGATATCTCCTCTCTTGACCTCGTATTGTCCAATCAGCTGATTCTCTGTTGTTGCTTCTTCAATTGTTCCTTTTCCTTTTACAATCACTAAAATCGAGGGGCATTCCAAAGTAGGCATCATCATATCCTGTTCAGTACTGTTTGTTTCCACCCTGATTCTATGGAGTTGGAAATCTTTACAATCTGGTGCATACTCATCAACACATCCGTTTACACTTCTCTCTTTAACCAAATAGTCCGCTGGCTCAGTCATTTTGTAGTTCAACACACTGCACAGGGCATCTCTATCGATATATTTTGGTGTCATTGCAGCACGAATCGTGTTATTTGAGCATCCGACACACTCCACACATTCTCCACTGAGATAAGCATGAAGCTCTTCTGCGGCATAGTAACAACATTCTCCAGGTTGAAGAATCATATGATTAAGGAACAGTGGTGAGAAAATTCCGATATCATTTGGAAAGTCTACAGACATTTTTCTGATCACTTCAACTGTTCCTTCTTCTAAAGATCCACGAAGTCCATTGGCAAGTTCCGAAAGCAGTTGAGATACCAAATCCTGAAACAAAATATGTATTAGATAAACTAGAAAACTTTGATTTGAACAAAGCGACCTTGCTACGGAATCAATAAAATCTTAAAGAGGGGTGCTTACTGTAAATCATGGACTCGAACAAAATCTAAAGTTTCTATAGAATGTGAGTCAAACTAAAATGCATTTTCAAAAAAAGTATCAGTTCTTTTACTGACTCGATCTTTTCATTGTTTCAAAAAAGGCAATAAACGTAGAAGGCGAAATGTTTTGGGTTCAAAAACCACATGCACTTTTACAATCGGAAAGTGCCTGATCTCTCTTATTTCTTTAAACAAATCTTTATCTTCGATCAATTCGTTTTATTTGTTTCCAAAAACCAGATGACAATCATAAAAATCTAGATCAAGATGTATGATTTCTTTGTTTTTGATATTGTTATCATTAGAACGTAAACTTTCGAATAACTCACGTTTACGTCAGATCTGTTTGGCACCATCATGAATCTGAAGCATGCTTCTAGATATTTTCTTGAATTCTGGTATTCTGGAGAATCCTGATTTACTGTATCCAAATGCTTCATTTGAGATATGCAATTCTCTAATGGTTTTGAGTACTTATCTCCTCCAAAAAGTAACCGTAACGAAGGGAATGCTGAAATTAATTATTGATAAAGTCAACCAAATAAATAAAAAACTTACTCTGAAGGTTTTTCAAAATTTCTCTAGCTGGCCTGAATCCACACAAAAGTTCAAATTGAGTAAGTGCATAAGCAAGTTCTGGCTTATGATTTCTATCTGGATAATTAATGGGATCTAATTCGTGCAATCGACGGGCTTGTTCCTAAAAAAGTATAGATACTAAATGAAATGTATTGTTTTCTAAAACGTACTTTGGTTGGATGAACCTGCAATGAGAGGGTGGTTCTGATCGACATCACCTTCATGATAAATGGTAAATGAATGTTCTTTGCCGAATTGTTGTTTGTTAAAATCGATGGGTTTTTTGCCAAATATGTCGAAAGTCTTGTGGAGCACTTCTTCAATTGAGCAGGTCCATCCGGGTGGGTTCCCATCCACAGCTGAAAGAATTATTGAAAAAGGTTCTTTCGTGGTCAATGTATGTACTGTAGCGTTCAAAAATTGTCACCAATCAATCAAGTCCGGTTCAAAAAACCAAACGGATACATCCAAATCAAGTTATCTGAATGTGTCTTCAAAAGATATTTGTGACTTTGCAGCAAAGATCAGAAGAGATCAAGATCATGCATGTTCTGCACTTTTAAATCAGTTTGCAAGTCTTGCAAACACCCAAAAACAAACGATCGAATGTTTATTGACGGAATTGTATTCCATTTGATTAAGGGATTACAAATATTATTACAGTTTCTCAATCATTATGCGAAAAGTTCTCTAGATTTTTGATGAGATCGTTTGAGAACCTATTTTTCAGAAAGAGATTTGTATGAAAATACATCATTTTTCTCTCTTTACGTCATCTTTTCAAATACTGTCCCGGATAGAATCTAAAATAAAAGGAAAATTTACTTGAGATTCAACTATCAAAAAATTAGGTAACTCAATTTTCTAAAGCTTTTTCAGAAGAATGATGGTGAAGTGGTCTGATTTACCCTTCAGAAAGCCTTCCTGTGATCAGCTCAATTTCAGAGTTTTTGTAAATTAACCAGCCTGCCCATGCGCCTCCGGCGCATTTGCAGTCTGGACTGTTAGCGGCTACGCCGCTCCCTATAAATGACATCTCACAAAAGTTCAAATTAATTCAGCATGTTCACGTGGGTTTTCTATTATCTATTAATTTTTGCTTTATAAATTTTGTGCGAGTTTGGCGCAGTAGGGTAAACACGTGAATATCATTCAAAAGGTCCCAAGTTCAAGTTTTGCTCGTGAACTTCCTATTTCTTCTCATTCCGCGGACATCGCGACAGATCTTCGGACAAACGGACGGAATCCACGGGCGTTTTATATATAAGAATGATTTCCAAGACTACAGCCATCGAAAACTCAATAAAATGTCTACAGGAATCAATCACAAAAACAGTGCAGGCAATGGTTTCTTTGAGCGTTTTTTCAATTAAAAAGTTTTTTTCAAAACCCTAGGAAACCATCTAAAGATGTTGAACCTCGAAAATCATACTGATTCATTGGTTTTTCATTTTTGTGATGCCGTCATTTTCTTAGTATACTCTCCTAAACCTCTTCATTTTTCTTACCTCAGCGTATGGTGTCTTCTCGTCTATTTTAAAATTAGTATGTCCATCTGCAAAAAGCCGTGCCACTTCACTCTGCTCACCGTACTTTCCCCACGCATACTGTTTGACGTGGCACTGCAGTTGCTCCATTTTTCAAAAGTGGTAGGGAACCCAAGTTTATGCGTTTTTCTCTGGAAAAAAAAGAAAGTAGAAACCAAATCGGATAGAGTTGTTCATTATCTTTATGAAAGTATCGAGTAGATCAAAACTAGACGATAAAAGGAGGATGACACGCTGTGCCACTAGTACTGCTGGGGGTGAAAACACGGACGGGGCGCAAGTGGGTCAGCGAAGCGGAGATAGATGATGGGTAGCACTTGTAACGAACGATACATACAGAAATCGATAAGATTTTTGGAGGGGAAAGCTGAGAATTTGAAGAATTTTCGATTTCGAAAAAAGAAAAACAGAAAAAAGAAAGTAAGATAAATAAATTGTGATGATATTTAATAAGTGGAAAAACAAAGAAGATTGAAGATGGGGGTGGTCAGAAATAAAAGGGGAGGAGAAAAAGAACACTTTCAGGCTTCTAGAATCAAAAGGTATCTTTTGACCTTCAAAATCTAGAAAAACCGTTTCGCAACAAAGATAAACTGATGAGAAAAAGGAGAAAAGGGAAAAAGGGGAGGGATCATCACATGAGTGGGAGAAGAAAAAGTGCATCATTATCACTGTATCATCTCAGAGAATAACCGATGCAAAAAGGGGTGTGATGTAGAAAAAGGAGGAGAAGAAGAAGAAGAAGATGGGTTTAGGTTACTGATGTTACACGATCTTTGGCTCGGTTTTGCCGTCGAATATGATAACGATGTTCACTTATTTCGTCGTCTCGTATCTATTACTTTCCTTCATCATCTTCTTCTTCTTCTAGGCCTTTTGTGTCTTCAAACAATACCTGGTTGGAAAAATGGGCGTCCTCTTCTCGGGACGATCTAGGGGTAAACCTGTTCGCCTTTTCATTTTTCTTTAATGCAGTCCGAAGAAGTGTGTAATAGTGCATGAAGACAACAA
This sequence comes from Caenorhabditis brenneri, assembly GCA_000143925.2. Lineage (NCBI taxonomy): Eukaryota > Metazoa > Nematoda > Chromadorea > Rhabditida > Rhabditidae > Caenorhabditis > Caenorhabditis brenneri. Next base: position 5,343 of record GL380612.1, read on the forward strand.
AAAGGGAAAAATGAGGACCAGCAGCGTCGTATTCATCGACGACGGCGTCTCCACCAACGTCTTCTTTAACTTCGTTGAAAAACGAAGACATCTTCAAGGAATGGACGCAAAAGAGTCGAGAAAGAGAAAGATTGATGCGCCTGCGCGCGCCCTCCTCCTCTTTTCTCTCACTCTTCACTGATGACGAAGGACTGTATTGGTTGTATCTATGCGGGCGATAGGCCCCCTCTGATTTTTATCAAAACGGACGTCGTTGTCTTCTTCCCTTCTTCGTCGGTCGGTCTCGGCAAGGTCATCAAGAAAACGGGCGTTTAGTATTCCCGAAGCTCCACCCTCTTCTTCCACCATTCATCCGATGGTTCTCGAGTGAAGGAAAAGAAGAATCAGACTGTCACCGCTATGAAAAGAAAGGGATGCGTAGTATCTAGGTATCTAGTACATGATGACCTACATTGAGATGCTGGGGATAGAAAAGTTAGCATTTTTGATTTTTGTACTGGAAATTATCAATGAACACGAGATTTGCACTAAAGGAAAGAAAACGTATTTTAAACGACGTACCTATCCTAGATAGTCATCGGGAAACGGAGATTGAGAAATGATATAGGCATGTACTTTTTTCCAGAATTTATTCGATTTCATTTCACCTCGGCAATCCTGCTTTCGGAAGATTATTCCGGTCAGATTACTGTAGATGAAAAACGATATTCGTCATTGGCAAATCGAATTGCAACATCAGATATAATTCTTTTTTTTCGTTTCAATTTGTGAAATTGCCTTCTCCATGTCTGTACACGTTGAGGTTTTTTCAGCTTCATTTCATGTCTCGTGCATTTCGATCTTCGAACTTCTCATTCAACAAACTTCACAAAAAACTTCTTTCTTCCCAAGATGACGTCAATTGCCACCTCATGACAGAAGAAAATTGGACGAAGAGCGTAACACAAACAAAATGAAATGAAAAACGAAAAAAGAGAGGGAATGGTATCTGAATTTACAGAAAGGAAAAGGTCTTGGTCAACATAATATAGCTATAGAGGGGGTAGCAGAATGAACCGGAGGTCCCTCAGAAAACAAAGTTCAGATGTCCTCGGATAGTTTCTCTTTCTTTCTTCAAATACCAAAACATATTGATCTCTCCGTAAGATCTTCAAAGAAAACACACGAATTGATGCGAATCAGATGCATTTCTCCCTCTCTCTCGTCATCAACTTCTCAGGAATATCCAGTGATAAACCAGTAATGACTTATTCATACAAATTATTCGCCAACGTTCCACACATGAACTCTTCATACTCCATTCTTTGTGAAGTTGTTTTATTTCCAAAAAGGTGTCGAAACCCCTGAAAAAGGTTTACCCGTCCTTTCTAATTAACGAACCGTGCAACTTACAGTGTTCATTTTGGCAATGAAAAGTTCTAAAAATCAGTTATGTTCGAATTTCTTCTCCATTTTTTGAGCTAGGAGACGTGTTTTTGGTGACTAAGAAAGAGTTGCATTACAATGTTACTTTTCTCAGTATCTGAGGACTGTAATAGCCAGAGACTCTGTTAAGAGTACGTTAGTCTTCATTCTCGGAATAATAATGTCTTTGTACTTAACTGATTAAATATACATGACGATCTATAAGTTTCAAATATTGCAAAAGTCGTTTCTGAAATAAAGTTTCAGTTTTCACAATCTCTAAATCAAACTTGTCTATGTTTCAAATTTATATTCTAGTCGAATGACTTTTTACTCGATAACGATGACTTATCTACATTGTCCACAGTTGTTTATTTGTGTCATCGAATTATTTTTTCTTTCACTTTTTTTCGGTCACTCGACCGATGCCATTGCCAATTTGTTTCGCTGTAAAATGCGTCTTCGAATCCTTTTTCTTTTTTATTCACAAAGTTATGACGATAATGTTGTGTTGATCGATGGCATTGCAAATCGAATTTATTTATTTGATTACAGTTCTTCAGAATCTACAGGTTAAAAAAAATACACAGGCGACAAAGATCTATTATATACAAAATGAACATGGAACCTAGAGTTCAAAATGAATATTAGTTTTTGGAAGGGCTTCACGAAGTTTTTGCTCGACTTTCTCTTTACCGTGCACACTCTTTAAGTTGCGAAGAATAAGTTCTTCAAGTGCAGTAAACTTCTTGAGATGCTCCAGTCCAAACTCAGTGATACGACGACACTCTTCCAAATGAAGAGTTTTCAAGTGATTGCCTACATGTTGTCCCATGTACTCCAGACCAAAATCATGCAGATTCTTGCATCGGATAAAGTATACATTTTTGATTCCGGACAGGTTTTCTAAAAAAAAAATTAAGAAGAAAGTTAATAAACATCTTGTGTTTGCACACAAAAATTCAGTGGTTATTCTTTAAGCTTAATGTATCTGGACATTGTCAAATGACTTTGAATATTTTTCACTGGATGCTATATGTTCTTCGAAGTCATTAAAGATAAAGCCTTCGCTTTTCAAAATGTAGGATTTCAAAAAAAGAGTTTTACTGAACAACTTACTAGTTAGTCTCAATCGAACCATTTCTAGGTATTAAATTTGAACGTTACGGTACTCTAAACAAACAAATGTGAATATATTACCGAAATGACGGCATCCGAATCCAGTGATACTAGCATCTTCTGCTCGGATCGTTTCAAGTGTAACATTATCTTCCGGAAGTCTTGGATCTAATTGCGCAGTTCTTTTTACTAAACAGTTATAGTCATCAAAGCTCTCATCAATCTGTGTAAATTTGATCTTTCCACCACATCTGACAATCCATTCGGCTGCAGCCCTATCCGCTCCCACTTCCTTCACTCGTTGAATGTCATAGCTGCAAAAATAGAGAGGCCGTGAAGGTGATCTGGTTTGGTTCTTTGAAACGGTGGCGATCAATTAAGTGCATGCACTCGGCTATTTTACGGGTTTCTCTCCGCAACAACAACAAACGATTTTGCACTTTTGCTAATTACGAACTGTTGCAGAAAGAAGAAAAATGAAGCGAGGTCACTTGATTCATGGTTCAAACGACCACCTACCGTAACCCCTCCATTATTGTCACTTCTTCCTACTAAAAGTCGTTTTGTGACCAAAAATGATTTTTTTTTGTGATCTTGATCGTGTTGATCACAGAAACCGTTCCAGTTGTTTGATTTAGTTATAAAACACTCACTAGTTGAAACCTTCGAGAACCCATCTGAGTCCAGGAATATTATGTTGCCCCAAGGCTAGAACAAACTTCTCTTGCATTTTTCGCATGCTCATCTGAACAATTAAATCTGAGGTGGTATTCAGGAACATTCTTCAACAGAAAATTGTTGCATCAGAAGTCAAAAATACATCTGCCCGATTTACGAGGGTTAAAAATCTTGATAAGATACAAATGGAAAAGTAAAATTTATTTTGCACAACGAGAGATCAAGTATTTGGTAAATAAGTACATAATGCGATTTAAACTTTTCAGTTCATGTATGGCCTTGGTGACCAATCCTTCTCATGATTCACTTTTCCTTCTGGATTGACAGTCAAACGTGGGACATCATGACGAAGCATAAACTCGCGAACTTTCCAGCGAAGTGATAATCGACGCATTTCGCCAGGCGCAGGGTGACGTTCCCATTCAGTTCTGGAAAGTTGAAAGGTACTTATTAATATAATATAGATTTTTAACTACTTGTAAAGATGATATCTGGTGACTGGATCGAACTTGTATGGAACTCTTCCTGGTTTCGGAGACCTTACTGGGCGAACACTTGGATCTATGATGGTAGAAATTGGCTTTTGGACATCAGAAGAATTACTTCCGGAGATAACGCTGACGGATACGGACTCTGCGATATCTTCACCATCAACTTCTTCATCTGACATCATCTCTTGTTCGTCGTTATTTTCAGAAGACATTCTGTCGACAACCTTAAAACGATGCAATCAAAAGTTGAAGATTCCCAGTGCTAACATTAGCGTGCATTTAATTTTCTATTACCTCTGGCGAATTAGGTTCCATCTCAATCTTTCTCGGACTTTTGAAAATTCCGATGTTCAGTGTATTGAAAACCTCTCGGAAAGCAGTTTTAATATTAGCTAGCATTTCTCTGAGTGAAAAAAAAAACTTAAAACTGAAGAGACAAACCTCAGTCGCTCCTCGGCATGTCTCATAAGCTCGATGTATACTTCGCCACGCTTGATCGATCAGAGATTTTGCTTCCAGATTCTCTCTTGTGCTGTTGTCGTCGAACTCGTTGTGGAACTCAATGTTTTCATAAACACTGCTTTTTCCACGACGCACTGAAACCAAACTTTTCTGTGATATTCATGTGAACTTTTGTGACCAAGAGCTTCCAATGCAACAAAAATTGAAGATTTAAAAAAAACATCGTGAAGCATGAAAAATAATCTGCTCGATAAGTTTTGCATATGAAAGACCAAGTGATTTACGTTTGTCTATTCGACATTCTATAATCTTACTTCTAGAAACAATAGGCGATTGAATCTCCATATTTTCGGTGAGTATCCCTGTCCTGTTCGCAGAAATTGTGCAGCTGGATCAATTGACAATGAAGCAAATAAAGACTCGTTGAGAATATTTTCATCAGTTTCAGATAAGTACGATTCTTCATTAAGATAGCGATTGATTTCTGAAAACGGATTACTGTACGTATGATAAAATTCAAACCCACCATTTGTCAGTTTAGCCAGTTGAGCACCACTTCTTATATTTTGGCCCATTTGATGAACGATGTCTTCTAGCTCTTTCTCGGTGGTATAATTTTCCATTTTTATGCTTTTTGAAGTTGAAATTCAATGAAGCGTATTGTGAAAAAAACGGAAGGAAATGACGTTACTCGTTTTGAACCCGTAAATGTTTTTGAGAACCGTAGTTGAACAAGTTTCAGGATACACCGCCTGATTCTATTGTTGTTTTTTTCAACAAAAATTAAAAATAAATTGTTGTAAACAAGAAGCAAGAACGCCCTAGAGTGACTGATAAAACAGAGCGAATTCAAAATCAGAAAAACATCAAAAAAGCTGTGGAGGTGCGGCAAAGTTGCGGAATAGTGTGCGGTGTGCTTGCATTCGGACTCCGCCCAAATTGTTTTTTTTTCGCAGTTTTGATAAATAAAGAAAGCAATTGGGAAAAGGTGGGTAAAAAGTAAAAAGGAAGTCTAATTAAGTATATATTTTATTCAGCAATGAGTGATAATCACGCTTTCGGGCGACCGATTGTAGACGACGGGCGTGGAGTCGTCGAGACGATGAGAATTGAAAGTGCGGCTATTTCCAATAATTTCAATGCTGTGAACAATTGTAAGATTCAACATTTCATCTAACGAAAAAGTTTTATTCTTGTTAAAGTTGTAGGTAGCAAATCCGATGTTCATCATCTCGAAGAGCTCTCTCAAAGTTTTTGTGAGGTTTTCAAATCTGCCGAACACTCCGATGTGACATTAGTTCTCGATGATGGAACTGAATTCCATTCTCATCGGCTCATTCTCGCTATCAGAAGCAGTTTTTTTCGTGCAATGTTGTACAACGGATTTCAAGAAAGTCATCAAAAACGCATTACACTTCATGAGACCAACTCAAATGCATTTAAAGCCATTCTACAGTACATGTACACTTCTAAAATTGACTTTTCTGGAGTGGAACTTGATATTCTTCTTGAATATCTCAGTCTAGCTCATCGATACGATTTGGGCCAATTGATGACTGCGATCAGTGAATATTTCAAAGAGATTCTGAAGAATGAGAATCTATGCAGTATCTTCAATGCTGCCTATTTTTTTTCAATTCAAAGATTTAATAGAATATTGTATGCAATACTCTGATAAATATGCTGAACAACTCCTCGATGACCCAAGTTTCAGCAGGCTGACAAGCGATAGTCTGAAGGAGCTTCTCGCTAGAGATTCGTTTTTCGCCAACGAACTGAAAATTTTCAACGCCGTCCGCAATTGGCACAAAAGCAACCCATCACTGAACGATGCTTCGAAAGAGCTGCTTGAACTAGTAAGACTCCCACTCATTTCTCAGACCGATCTTCTAAACTCTGTCCGACCGTCTCTGTTGATTGATGCTGATGCCCTTTTAGATGCAATAGAGATCCAAACCCAGAAGCCGCGTGAAATCCCTTACCGAGGTTGTAAATGTTAGTTTATGATACTTCTCCACTTAACCAAATCAATTTATTGTTTCAGGTCTTGACACGAATATAATTCCACAGTATCCAAATGTACAGCCACTTTCCCGTGAGGTCAGCAGCCGATATACAAATGAAGAAAACGTTAGCGTTTTTTATGTGGATCTTGGAAAGCCGTTTATAATAAATACGATTTCACTAGATTTTATTTGGAAAAGTGAGGTTCAATCATTCTCGTATCAACTACATGTTGGAATGGAAAATCGAACCGACGGAAGTTGGACGTTAGTTGCCGATTATTCGGATTACGACTGTCGGGGAATCCAGAGAGTTTTTCTTCCGGACTCTGTTGTTAGGTACCAAAAATCCCTCTTTTTTCTTCTCTCAATCGTATCTCTTAGGTTCATCCTTATCAGAGTGAACGACCCAATCGCGTCTCGTCTGGAAGCTAGTCGCATTGAAGCAATGTATTCGTCGGAAACAATGCCGGTGGACACAGCCTCTAAAGTTATCGGTATTTATTTTTGAGTTAAGTTTATTCTTTGAGTTCAAACTTTCAGTTCCACATCGTAATATCACAACAATCGAACATCATGCTAGGGTCGTTGAAGGAGTATCCCGCTGTCGTAACGCATTGATCAACGGAGACATAACTACATATGATTGGGATTCTGGATACACATGTCATCAAATTGGAAGTGGCATGATTATGATTCAACTTGCTCAACCGTATATAATCTCATCAATGAGAATACTCCTATGGAACTGTGACGATCGGTTCTATTCATATTATGTAGCAGTTTCAACGAACCAAGATGACTGGACAACAATTGTGGATCGAACTAATGATGAATGTCGTGGTTGGCAAGAGCTGCTGTTCGATCCTCTCCCAGTTGTATATATCAAACTAGTTGGAACTCGGAACTCGATAAATGAAGTCTTCCATGTAGTTCATCTCGAAGCGCCTTCAAGTGTCCCTATTGCCATAAAGTAATACAGGTTCAAAGTCAATCATAATACATTACAACCCTTCCTTTAACTGTCGTGTATTTTTTATTGCACATAAAATTTAATAAAACATCATAATTTTCAATGAATTGACGGGAACGATCAGCTAGATGACAGTGGTCAATATACCAAATACAATATTTAAAGTCGCCACTTTCGCAATCTATTTTATCTTATTGTTTAATCTTTCAGCCTTTCAAATGGGAAAAAGGGAACTTCGTGAGAGTTTAAAATCTGACATCGACAACCTTTTTAAATCCCCAGAAGTTGCTGAACATGAATTTCAAAGTAGAATTTCTGAGTTAGGTGTCATGAAACTTATTCATTTTCAGATGCAACTAAACGACAAAAAGTATTCAAACAAAGCTCAAGCACACCAACAAAACCGTCCACTTCTATAGAACGTGATCCTAACAAACCGAGGATTGATCTCCGACTAACTCGGTTAGGTGATGGTCAACGTTTAGACTGTGACAGTAATAGCAATTATTTGAAACTCGATCGTAGTTCTAACTTTTTCAGCACTAGCTCATCTTGTTCACTACACTGTTTTCGGGTCTGCTCTTCAAAGGCCACGATGGCTTAATATATCTCATCATAGAAATGTTCTCCAAAGTCTTGTTATTCGGGTCAATGTGGAAGAAGACTTTTTCGTATGTTTCTGTTTTGAAAATTATTAATTGAAACTAATCAAAAACTGTTCAGACAACTACGAATCTAAGCTTTCCAAACGAATTCTTCGATAGACGTTGGATTGAATTAGATTCAGATATCAGCAACCGTAGTTTGTTTTGGAATAGTATGATGAAAGTTCAGTTGACTATTCAAGAACAGGTTCGAAGAAAGTCCGACAAAATGCAGAAAATTTTCCAAAAAACAGGAAAACACGATAAATCGCATTTTATTCTGACGACTACCAACCTAGCTGACAGAAACTTTCCATTTCCAGGAGTAGAAGGTGTAGTTCCAACAAAACAGAGGTAAATAATTCTAATTTAAAATTCGAGTAAACTTATTGTAACTTTCAGATACAAAAAATTATGTTCGTCATCTCCATTATTTTCGGTGGATTGTGAAATGTGCGAAACAGATTTGGCCAACAGAGCTCTTACACGTATTTCTATTATTGATGAGAATGAGGCAACGATTCTTGATACACTCGTAAAACCAGAAGGAAGGATAACTGATTATCTAACTCGTTATTCTGGAATTACTGAGGATATGATGAAAAATGTCACGACGACTCTTCAAGATGTTCAAAAAGCAGTCCAGAATTTACTGCCCCCAGATGCAATTCTGGTTGGTCACTCGTTGGAACATGACTTACAGGTAAGGAATCTGTTATAATTTGTCTAATAACGCCGTCAATCGAGGCAGAAGGTAAACTCCCGTCAATATTTTGGAAACAATTTCATTGGGCAGGTTCATTTCAGGGGTCAGATACAAAATCCAGTTAAAAATATTAACGGGAGGATGCCCACTGCTGTCCTCTGCTTTTTCTTTGGCTGAACACGGTCTCGGTGTATTAACATTCAAAAAGTTTCAGGCGATGAAAATGTCACATCCATTCTGTCTTGATGTTGGACACGTTTTGAACTACACTAACAACGGCGCATCGTTCCGGAACAGTCTCAAAAACCTAACTGAACTTTTTCTGGGAGCACGAATTCAATCTGAGTTCGGACATTGTTCATACGAAGATGCTTGGGCAGCGATGCGCCTTGCTCAACTAAAAATTCAAAAAGGAATTATTTTTGGAAACACTAGTTTTGGCTGGAAGTTTTCCGAATATGCAAAGCAAAATGGATTAGTTGAAGAAAAATGTGTAAAAAAGAAAATAGTATCTATTCCTTGCACCGGTTGCTCTGAGCCTACTGTTGTTGAATGTACTGTAATGAACTGCCGCTGCCGTATTGTTCCTGGGCCATCACAATGTGTTCATTGTGTGAAGTTAGGAGACAGCGAACAAGGGGACTTTGACTGGCAAGAAACTCTCGACATCGACACTAATAAAACGACTTCGCCAATTGAAAAATATTTAAAGAAAATGAATACAGTGATGTGTGCTTTCGATACGACAGTTCTAGACACTTTTCCTACAAGCTCTAAAAAGTAAGACATAGAATATTGTCGAATGAAATATTTTGTTACAGAGTACGCTCTAAGCCTCCTACGAAGTTTTCCTCGACGGAAACTTTCGTTAACGATGTTTCTTCTGAAATGTTGAATGACAGCCTAATCCTCGTTGAGATTGATAAAGAAAAAGTGGATGCACCGGAGTCGACAGATAGTGATCAGGGTGATGTCCAAGATAATGCTGAAGCGCTGAATGGAATGTTGGAAAAGTTGGTTGCTGCCACTAGTAAAAATTCTATGATTATGATGATCTTCTCGAATTCTTACAAAAGTATTCTATATTTACGGATCAAATAATTGTTAATGTTTTAATAATTTTACTTCTAACTTTACTTAAATAAACTTGTTACTGGTAACTAAACTTGTTTTTTTTTCAAAATTTACTTTTCAACAAAAAACAACAAGAATAACAAAAACGGTTTCGTAACATATCATTTGGAAGCTTTACTCAGCTTTGCCTTCTTCTTCAACTTCTCCATATCGATAGGGGCATTACTGGGTCTCTTTGTCGTTTGCTTTTCACGAGGAGCTTCTTCCTTTGCCTGGTATACTTTCAGCTTCTGCTTTTGCTTTTCCACAGTTTTCACAGCCGATGCTTCCAGTTTAGCACTAGAAATAAAAATAGATGCTAGTCGTAAAACTGAAAAAACCAACCGTTTTTTGTTCAGTTTTCTTTCGTGTTCACGAATAAAATATTCTCCACTTTCAATCTGCTTATCAATCTTGCTCATTACTGGTGCTGGCGGGTACGGTGTGTACTCCTTCTTCGGTTTCATTTTGTAGGCCTTTTTCTTTTTGGCTTCTTTCGTCGTTGTTGCTGACTGCACCTTCTTTCTGTACTTCGGAAGATATGGATCCCAATTAGTGTCTTTCAGATCATCATTTTTCGATAATTCTCGCTTGATCATCATTGTTTTGATATTGTAGATCGGATGAATATTTTTCATACAGTCCGTTACGATTTGGCTTTAAATTTGAAAATGTTGATGAATTTGTATTAGGAACGGACTTACTTGATTTGTTTCAAACCTGCCAGTGGACCAACAGCGCAAACGGTGCCTCCCTGGACACATACGTAACACTGTGTTAACAATTCCAAAGCTTTTAATGTTGCTCCATCGTTTCCGATTAAGCGAGCACGACGCTTGACAAAACGTTCTTTATTGCGAACCATGGAAGAAATTTTGATTATCTCACAATAAATCTCGTCTTCGAGAACACGAATTGCTTGTTCATAAGGTACACTTCGGGATAACAACTTAATAACTTCGCGAGCCTTCATGATAATATATGGATCCCAGGTTTTTCGTGTTGTTCGCACGCACATAGTTCCTTCGAGAAGATCTAAATCCGCTTTAAGGAAATGCTCACCAAGGGCCTTTTCGATAAGTGGCCAACTCTCTTTGATGTACTTTTCCCGATACTTGGGGAACAGGGATGAGAAAGAAGACTCTTGGAGCAATCCATTTGGATTGTCTTCCTGAAAACAGTTATTCTATTGTTGATTATTCAAAATAGAGGTACACTTTCAGATATTGTGTCGAACCTGGATAAGTTTATCTGATGAACTATAAACATTGTTGATTATCTTGAATAAGGATAGAAAAATTTTAATTAGTTTCAAATATTCAGCACTGACACACCGTAAAAAATAGCAAGAGACCTTACTTTGCTGAATGTATTGATATCCCACCATTCCGAATCTTTTTGAGGCCCAAACAGTTTCGCAGTCTCCTTTCGGGTTTTTTTCTCTTCTTCTGGCTCACCAGCCCAGTCGGGCTCATACTCTCCACGCGGTTTTTTGTCAGTTTTGCTCATCTGAAAGATTAAATGTTTTATTGTTTGAAGACAAAACAAGTGAAATCCAAGTGAAAAAGTTTCTATTCCAAAGCAAGGATTTACAAATTACAAATGATTTATTGTTGACAAACCATGCGGAGCGTTGGCCGAAAGTGCGCGCCGCTCTTGCAGTTTCAATAGTAGCTCCGCCCACTGTATCTTAACGACGTCAAGTTGACATTGACCTTTATCGGACCTTTATTTAACATTACAATTTGCTTCAATTTCAAACTATTTTATTGACAGGTGATGACCGGAATATCTGATGATCCAGAAGAAGAACCAGCTTCAAAAACTTCATTAATTTCTGAGAAACTCTACGTAAGTCTTAATCTGTATAGCTACATCTTAGTTTTTTGGTGCTAAGATGATTGACGCTCTTAGAATACCATTTCATCATATTATTCAGTCGATAGAAGGAACTTCTTCTGACACCAATTCGCCCATAGATGAAAGCTCAAATGACTCAGCAGCTTCCGAACCACTGAATGGATCTTCCGATCTGTGCGAGACATGTTCAGAACCAGGAGTGATCACTTTTTATAAGAAAACTGAAGTAAGTTGCTTCGAACAAAGAATCTTTTATTTTTAAAATAATTTTTTTTTGTTTCTGCAGTGAAATTCTCGAAATGTATATTTAACATTACCAATTCACGAGTTTAGTAATTAAAATTGTTGACTTTCGATACTATCAATTTATTTCAGCATTCATCACAAGAAAGTTCGCTTACCATTTACCGAAACTATTGTAAGAACTGCGAACGTTTTTTTGGCATATGTTCGAGGAAACACGGAACAATGTATTGCTATGTTACAGAAGGTGCTTTAGAAACGTTTTGCGTTTTACTGATATTATAAATTTTATAGACGGCAGACTTATAACCCCTGATTACGGTTCAGTAGAGTTTGAAAGGAGCGAAACGTTGTTTGAGTCAAATAGTTGTGGGCCTATTGATGAAGCGAGACAACATTCGAGCAGTTTGGACACTTCAGCCAACGCCGATTCTGGAGAAAATGATGAAGGTGGCAGTATTGAGGGGAAGGTGGATGAACTCCTGAATGAAAGTGAAGCATCTTATAAAAGAACTTTGCAAAAAGTTCCAGCCAGGAGAAAGAAGCCGAAAAAACAGCACGTGTTCGTTGGAAAGAGCAACAAAACCAACTGGTCTTCATCACGAAAGAAAAATCAACGCCGTTCTGCAACGATAAAATCTACTAGTGATGATCTGCATGGTTGCGCTATTGAAGAAGAGTCTGACAAACCTATCAGAAAAACAAAAAAGGAGCAAGAAACTCAACGTAAGTAGCTAGATACTCTCTGCTGTAATAAGAGTGGTATGCTTTCAGAATCAAACATTCCGAAACCGAAATCGTCAAGCACATCTGCTGTAGATAAAAGAAATAAGAATCCTGTGAAAACTAAAAAGCTAGGTGACACGCCATCTACGTCATCTGAAGTTCTATCCGAACCACTAAGTATAACATTGACAACCAAATCCGTCGAGGTCTATTGTCAAACTGATTCTGACTTACTCCTACAATCAACTTATCTAAGAGATGCTTTCAATCAAACAATTCGGCAAGGATTAGGTGACCAAATTGCTCTTCGACTTGATGAACAACCCGCAATATTGAAGAGGCTGTTTTTACTACTGATGAAATCCGTCAGAAATCAAGAAGAAGTGATACAACAAGACTCAGCGGATCGCGAAAAATTTCAGTCAGCATGCACAAAAATGAAAGACTTCGCTAGAGCCACTCGGTTGGAGTTTTCTGACAGCTTTAACAATATCCGTGCTGATTTGGTACAGAGAAAAGAGGAATTCAAAGCGCATGAATTAGAAGTTGCTGCAATACTTGCTAGAGAGAAAACCAAGTATGAATCGTATAAAGCTGGCATGCTGAAAAAGTGTGAAGATCTGAGGTTAGAGACTAATGCTTTGAAAGCTAAAGTTGAATACCTCGAACAAGAACGCAGATACGAAAAAGATCGTGCTGATTACTTACTTTGGTGCAAGGACAAGTCTGAAAAAGAAAAACATGCTGCAGTTGAAGCGTCAGAGACCGCCACAAAGAATTTGAACGACAGATTGTGGTTGGGTGAACATGAAACTTGCGCCAGGTGTGAAGCATCCGAGAAGATGCGGAAGAAAATGGCGGAAGAAGTTTCCGAATCAATCAAAAAAGCTGAAAAAGCGGTTCAAGATCGAGATGCAGCAAACGCAAATGCAATTTTGTTTGAAAATGTCGCAAATACAGTAGGAAAAGAATGCGACACTGTGAAGTACGAACGGGATTCGTGGAAATGTACTTATGATAAGGCCAAGAAAGAAATAACAAAGCTGACTCAGTTATTGAAAGGTAAATTGAAATTTAATTTGATGAACACGTTTTAAGTTTCAGATCAAGAGAAAGATTTTGCTGAACGTTGTGTTGAATCACTACCCACACCTAAAAGTTCCACACCTCGAAGTATCAGCACCCCAGCAGATACTGAAAAGATCACACCACGAGAAGATGGCGAACTGGCAAGCACACCTCCTCAAAAATCTCCACTTGTGAATTCAGTTACGATAAGAACTGAAAAGTCACTTCAAAAGGTCGTGATACAGAAGACAGTAGAAAAGAAAATTGCACCACCGATCGCATCAGGATTCGAGTCATGGATATCCAAAGAAAAACTGAATGCTCCTGCTCCAGAAATACCAAAGGCTATCTCTGCTTTTGGCAAGCCTAGCAAACACATCCAGCAAGAACTCGATAAAGCCCCAAAGTATGGTCCCTGTTCTCAGCCGAATCCTTGGGAAAAATCTGCAAAGATTGCTTCATCGGCCACATCTAGCTCACTCTTGGATGCAATCAATAAAGTACAATCAACAGCGTTTATCGGAGGTGGAAGCACTTCATCGTATTGTTCGAAATCGTATACCGAAGCGCTTGCGAATGAAAGAAAGCGTGTTATGAGGCAAGAATCAAGAGAGAAAAAAGAGGATAAGCAAGAAAGTAAGTGATTCATTAGCATGCGACATTCGGTTTTTCAACTAAGAATGTATTCCGGGTACTCTAAAGTTTTTTTACTATCTCTTGTTTGTTTCAGAAACGACTCCAACTGAGGTCGCCACTCCTCCAGCCAAGAAACTCAAACCTGATATCCCAGCTCAAGTTCCTCCAGCATCGGTGAAAAATAATGCAACTGTTTCTGCTCCGAAGTTAACGCCGAAAGTTTCCGCGCATTGCGCTACTATAAGCAGCTTATCAAACATGAAAAAGATCCCTAAGCTCAGCGAAAAGCCACCTCCGCCTGAGTTTGCTCCAGCACTTGGTCTCGCTGAGAAAAACGATGATAGCTCAGTGATTCCGGGGTTGGGTATTCATAAACTTGACGAACAAGCCAAGAAAAAACAATTTGAAGAGGTCATGAAAATAAAACCGGCAGTCATCAAACCTGCTGACGCTCCGTCTAATTCAACTTCATTGAAAAATCCTCCATCACAGATGAGAAATTCTGAACCGTCAAAAGTTCAAACTAAAAAGGCTGAACTAGGAATGCCTAAAGTTCAATCAATCACAACGGCGCACAATAATAATCAAGATGCTTCGAAAAAGTTCAGCTCCAGCTCAAAACCGAAGCAAAACAAGAATAATGTTACACCAAAAAAGAAAAATAGAGGTGCTAATCGGTCTGAATCTTCCATCCCTCAACATTCACCATGGCAACGTCCTCCGAATGATCCACCGGAAAAACAGTGGCGCCAACAACCACAACAATACGGAATTCACTCAAATCAGCAGAGCTTCCAAATGGATCTCGGACTAGATAGACCATGGGGTGATCCTAGTTCAAGAAATGGAGGACGACAAACGGAGTAAGTTTTTCGATAAATTATTTCTTTACAAAATGTTCAAGTAGATAACAGGAAGTAATGTTTATTGTTCTTAATAGAAAATCCAATCTAAAAGGAAATTATTTGTTAATGCCTTCAAAAGTTTCAGAAGCTCCAATTTACTACCTTGGCATCGCGCTGCTCAAGACACACCATTCGGAAAAGTGCCGATTCAAGACAACTTTGGAATGTGTCGCCCAGCAATAACGCCTCAGTTTCCACCGCCTTCTCAGCAACAACACCAACCTTTTTATAACAGCCAACGAGAAAGTAACTTTTTTCCTCCAATGCGAGATTACTCTCCACCTCAACCAACACCACAATCTAGGATGTTCTCTTCGCCAGCTTTTGGATACTCTACACCACAAAATCAAGGAAGAGGCAACCCTCGCTCGTTTTATAGTTAATGTACAGCTAGTTCGTTTAATCAAATTCTAATCATTCTTGTATGATCTCAAATAGATTTTCCGCCTAGCTTTTTATAGTTCACCTTTGTATGTTTTATCAAACTACATTCAACCTTTTTTTTTAAATAAAGCTAATTTTGATACTAAATTTGTAAATGGTATGCATTTTTGTGTTGCTACTATCACAAATTGTTATTATTTGTTTTTGATTAAAGAATTTTTATATAAACTTCATTCAAATATTTCATAATTTATTACTTCGAAAATAGTGACTGTTACGTAGTTTTAGTCTAAAGTTCTTCTTTTCCTGGCCTGACAAGTTTCTGTAGCTGAAGGTCAAAGTGAAGATAGGAATTTCCTGGAATTGCTGGTGGTCTTCCTTTCTCTCCGTATGCGAGCTCTGGTGGAATGACTACTTTTCTTCTCTCTCCTTCGCACATTCCTTCCATGGCAATGTCCATTCCTTTGATAACTTGTCCAGTGTTCATTTTAAAAATGAATGGTCGGTTACGACTCCAGCTGGAGTCGACGAAACTTCCATCCTCAAGATACAAAGTGTATTGTTGATGGAGAGTATCACCGGCAGTTGCCTTCTCTGTGCAATCCTCAACTTCGTGAGTTACATGAATATGAACACCGTCTTCAGTAATCCATTTGTCTCCTGGTTTTGGTCGGAAAATTGACTTCAATTCAACGAAATAATAGAGAGTGTCTCCTTTCTGAAAACCAACGTTACATGTTTGTAGTTACTGATAGATGACTTTTGAATTTTTACTTACTCCTTCGACTTCCTCTCCGTCATCGTCAAAACCTTGCTCTGGTGGAATGATAACTTTACGTTGTTCTCCAACACACATTCCTTCCATTCCAACATCCATCCCATGGATAACTTCACCTTTTCCCAAAGTAAAGGTGTACGGCTTTTGACCAAAATTGCTTCCAATGACCTTTCCTTCCTTGTTTGAAAGTTTGTAGAATTGTTCTAATTGATCACCAGATTCAGAACGAATTTTACACTTCGAGTCTCCAATTTTCTTTATGATCTCAATTTTAATTCCTTCGCCAGTTGTCCATGATCTATCATTGGCTGCCCAACAAGCGGCCAATAATGTAACATATGTGGCAAATCTCAGCATAATTTTTATGCTTTATCAGTTTAGCTACTGAAAATATATAAGTCGTAGACCGAAAAAAAGAAAAATTTAAAAACTATAACAAAAGAAGTACACGTGGAAGGAAACAAGGAAGCAAAGAATATCCCGCCGGTCAAGCGTCTTGTAAGTGTCGCCTCACTCATCTAGTTTATTCCGTTCTCGGTGGCTACCGCCACATCTTCAGTCAGGTTTCCCCGCTTAGTAGTCTGCAAAGAAAGGGAGACGCAGAAAGACCTTCACCTTTTTTATCTGCGAATAGGATCGGTAGTTATCAGAAGACAAGCTTTTATTTAATGAAAATCAATAAGTTATAGTTGACATCCGTCAAAGCCAGGAACGTTTAAATGACTTGGCAAGATATTATGATGGAATTCTCAGTTTCTCCAATGAAAAGTTCATTATTGAAGATTATCGCGTTCTCTGAAAGGTTTCCATTTACTTCAAGTTATTTAGCGTAAGGAATAGTGGACGAACCTTGGAATTCAGGTTAACTCGTTCTGTGAAACTAGTGTAAATCAAATTACCAACTACCAAGAAAATCAGTGATAATGAAATAAAGATGACAAATCCTGCAGAGACTCTGATCATCAGTGCTGCATAATCGTACGGTTTTTCCATCTAAAAGTTGAGATTCATAATTTGGCGTAACCAAAAGAAAATATTCTTTTATTTGACATGCGTTTACAAATTGGTCTTCTCAAAAGTCATAAGTTGCCTGCTTCACAAAACACGAGAAACCAAAATTCGAAACAAATGTCTAGAAGGCATAAGAACAACTGGATTGGAGACATACCTGCATTTTGAAGTTCTTCCAAGTAGTAAACCGCGTCTTCAGAAAACAGCCTCCTAATCGTGGAGAAAGTAAAGTGAATTTCAAAGTGACGCGGCGAGGGAACGTATCATGAGCGAGGAGTCGGCACGCGTGCTTGAGAAGCGTTTGTCGAGAGCATCTTTCTTTTGCAGTGCTGGCGCGGGAGAAAGGACAGAAAAGAGAAAGTGGTGGGGGAGGTTTTGTATTGATTTGCGGACAACATATAGGAGGAGCCACCCGCCGAAACTCATTGTCCATCTCACAGCTCGTTCGCCATGAATTGGCGTGATTTGAACAGAAGGCCATCGTAGCTTAATGAATGACAAATTGGAATCCAAAGAGTTAACTATGCCCATCAATTTTATTCCGTGCAGACTTGGTGAAATCAGATAGATAAACCATAACTCTTCTATATATTATTGAGGATTTCTTCGTGCGGAAAAAAAGTAACTTCATAACTTGAAAACTTGTTCGAGATGATCAAAATGGTTTTATTTTATTTATTTATTATCTATAAGTAGTATGAGACCTCACTAGTAAAATATAATCAAAAAATCAAGATTTCATTCATTCATTCATTTATTAACCAGATTCAAAAAGGGATAACTTTACAGCAGAAATCAAGATTATTTCTGTGAAACTACGATAGCTACAGTAACCGTGAATCTTCACTCGCGGAAGTTCTGTATACCTGTCAGAACATTAAATCCATATATGACTTGATCGTAAAATTTCAGCAGTGTTTGGAGTTCATTTTCAAATACTTGATCTTCCTAGTTTCAGATGGCGAACGCAAATTTAACACCAATGCCTTTCGTACGGAAGTTTGGATCAGCCAGTACAACTACTTCATCTGACAGAAACAGTAGTCCAACGTCGAAAGACGGAAGATCAAGTTTGTTTAAAAAAAGCATAGAATTTGTGTTCTTATTACTATTCATCCTTCAGGTCAAAAACAATCACTGGCTTCATTAGCACAAACAGCGTTCCCATCGAGATACGACCCGAATGCATTCGTAGGTAAGCTGTTTACTGCACCGATTTTTAAAAATATTGTAATGTTCTTGCCGTGTCCTATAGGAAACTTCCAACTGCTTCAATGCAATATGACTTTCCAGATATTTCCGGTGCCGCCATATCTGCTCCAACCGTAACAGGAGCATGCAAGCGATGTGGATACCCGGGGCATCTCTACTTCCAATGTCGCAATCATATTGAAGTGCGTCCGAATATGTCAACGAAAGCGTATGATGTCAGTTCAACATCATCTGAATCGAGTGATGACGAGACTCCTCTTGCTTTGGACAGAAAGAAAGAAAAGAAATTGAGAAAGAAAGAACGTAAAGAGCGAAAAAAGGCGAAAAAGTTGGAAAAAAAGGAGAAGAGAAGGAAGGAACGGAAGGAAAAGAAGAAAAGACGTCATGAAGATTCAGATGAAGCCAGTGATTCTGACGATGAACGGAAAGAGAAAGCTCGGAAAGAGAAGAAAAGAAGAAGGCATAATGATTCTGATGATGAAAGTGATGATTCCGATGATTCGAGAAAGAAGAAGGCTAAAAAAAGCAAGAAAGAAAGGAGAAAGCGAAATCATTCTTCTTCTTCTTCTTCATCAGAAGATAGTCATAACGATTCTAAACGCCGTCGACGATCTGACTATTAAGATTTTATCAAATTCATATTTCATCAATTATATTTAACTTTTCTCCTAGTCCAACAGTTGCACATTAATTAATCATAATTCACTTTTTAATGTTTCATATCCAAATGCCCACTGTAAAGAACTAATAACTAAACATTTATAATTTTTTCTCTTCATTTCAACTTGAGATCTTTATTGAATTTTCTCTGACATGTAAATGTTTCCGTGATCTGATTTTTGTTTCGAATTCCTTAATGAACTGTTTCATTCATCGTCTTCATCCTTTTTAGGTGTGAGCTCGGCTGAGACTAAAAAATGATCATCTTAGAGGGTGTTCACATTAATATTTGTTACCTTCTGAATAGATTTCTGGGTATTTGGAAGCCAAAACAGTTTTGAACGTCCTGATTTTTTTGAAGATAAATTCCAAATCTGACTTCATCTGTAGAATTGTTTCCTTATGTCCAACTGAATCTTTTTTGGCTTTCTCGATACGACGATCGCCTAGTTGAGCACAATTAATCAACATTTCGTTTGTCTTTTCAAACCGTTTGAGACTGAAAAAGTTTCAGTTTAATGGAAAAACAACTAAGATCACCAACCTTTGTCTCTGAGTATCTATGATTCCTTGAATTGTGAACTCGTCGATCTGCGAGGTGAGAGAATCAATAAGATGCGGAGTTTCCTGTTTTCACACGATTTTACGTTTTTCAAAGTTTCAAACTATGAACCTACAGGTACATCAACAGAGCCTCCATTGCTTCTTGACGGGAAGAACGGGTTTCCAGGGAGCCGTCGATTTTGGTGGAGAGGATGCTGCTCGGCCATTCTTTTTCTGGAAAGAGAAAAGAAATTTTGGATGAGTTTCGTAATTTCCAAGCAACAAAACATAAAAATGAAATGGGAAAGCGAGAAGGAGAAAAAACATGAAAAATGGAAGACTAGGTGAGCCTGTTGTGTACGCGGAGTTACTAAAGAGAAATTATTGATTCACGCACGCGCATACTCACTGACACACATCTCGAGCTTATTTCTCCTTTTTCAAGCATATCTTTCAAAAATTTCTTACTTTAGAATGTGAGTTCAGTGAATAGTTTATGATTAGTAGGCGAACATAGAGTCAATATTTCCGATCAGCTATGAATGTCCTTGTGCGTTATTTCCTCTTCCACTTTCATTATCGATCTTGTTCGGTCATATTTGTTCAACTTGCGGATATGAAAGCCATGTTCGCTTCGAAGAAACTTTCAGTTTTCAGTTTCTTATGCCAATCAAAAATGATAATGAA
>GL380613.1:0-20543 GCA_000143925.2 Caenorhabditis brenneri
TACAGGCTATAGACTTGGTCTGTAGTGGTAGGTTTAGATATTGGTGGCCTTGCTAACAGACTACAGGCTCTAGACTTCTGTCTCTAGTCGTAGGTCTTCATATTGGATAATTTGCTAACAGACTACAGGCTTTAGACTTCTGTCTCTAGTCGTAGGTCTTCATATTGGATAATTTGCTAACAGACTACAGTCTCTAGACTTCGGTCTCTAGTCGTAGGTCTTTATATTGGTTGCCTTGCTAACAGACTACAGGCTCTAGACTTCTGTCTCTAGTCGTAGGTCTTCATATTGGATAATTTGCTAACAGACTACAGTCTCTAGACTTCGGTCTCTAGTCGTAGGTCTTTATATTGGTTGCCTTGCTAACAGACTACAGGCTTTAGACTTCGGTCTCCAGTCGTAGGACTTCCTATTGAATACTTTGCTAACAGACTACAGGCTC
Source organism: Caenorhabditis brenneri (assembly GCA_000143925.2). Taxonomy (NCBI): domain Eukaryota; kingdom Metazoa; phylum Nematoda; class Chromadorea; order Rhabditida; family Rhabditidae; genus Caenorhabditis; species Caenorhabditis brenneri. The sequence continues at coordinate 443 of GL380613.1, forward strand.
TAGACTTCGGTCTCTAGTCGTAGGTCTTCATAATGGTTGCCTTGCTAACAGACTACAGGCTCTAGACTTCGGTCTATAGTCGTAGGTCTTCATAATGGTTGCCTTGCTAACAGACTACAGGCTCTAGACTTCTGTCTCTAGTCGTAGGTCTTCATATTGGATAGATTGCTAACAGACTACAGGCTCTAGACTTCGGTCTCTAGTCGTAGATCTTCATATTGGATAATTTGCTAACAGACTACAGGCTCTAGACTACGGTCTCCAGTCGTAGGTCTTCATATTGTATGCCTTGCAACCAGATCATAGGTTTTCTAACAATAACTGCCCAATCCTTTTTTGATTCATTCGTTTCAGATGATTCTCGATAAGGGTACAATTGTTGCCAACCGTTATAAAGTCCACCTCGCCATCGGATCTGGAAGTTTCGGAAGTGTATACCGAGTACATGACTTGACCAACAAGGACTGGAAAGCGATGAAGGTTGTAAAGAAGATGGAGGCGATTAATGAGTCGTATATCGGTGAAAGACGCATGTTGGAAGAGTTGAGAGGCGTGAGAGGTGTCCCAGTTCTTCATGATTTCTATGAAAATGGACCATATGAATATCTGAGTAAGAACTCTATAGTTTGGTCTGGTAACTGATACTTTATTGTTTTCAGTTCTTGATCTCTACATCGGGGATCTCGAAACTCTCCGTCTCAAACCATTGAAGCCGAAAACTGTGATGAAAGTGGCGATAGAGATCACAAAAATATTGAAAGATATTCATGGCAAAGGATTTCTCCACCGTGATCTCAAAAGTGCGAACTGTATGATTCCGTATAATCAGAGAGTAAGAAAAACTAGGGGTGTTTAGTATGAATATGAAATATTAATTTTTCAGAATGAGAAGCTGATTCTCATCGATTATAATGTTGGGATAAAATTCGGTGTTCCAAAGAATCCGAGAACTCAGAGCCTTCGAAGACTTCCAATCCCTACTCGGGATTTCGCATTTCATAAATGCATATATTCTGCGCTTCGTGCTGGTGAGGGGACTGGATGTCAAGAGACGGAGGATCTCGAACAGTTGATCTACCTCTTGATGGAAACTCGAGATATTTTCCCCTTCTCTGGAACTGCAGAAGAGTTTGCACAGCAAAAGAAGGACTTTGTAAGTTTCAATCAGACAGTTTTTCAACTAATAAGAAACTGAATTTCAGAGACAGGAACCAGCTTCTTTCCTCACTCAGGCCAACGTCTTTTTGTACCCGGTAATCGATGTGATTTTGAAGCAAGAATTTGGTGTTCGTCCGGATTACAAAAAAATACTGAAGGTCATGCGTCAGAATGGGTACATCATTAATGAAAATGCGCCATTCGAAGTGAAAACCAGTTCAACGGGAAAGCCCTACATCGAGTAACACAAGTGAAAGATGAATATAAAAAAGAAGAAAAATACCCAAAAAATCGAAAAATCCAAAAAATCAAAAAAAAAATCAATACTTTTGTGAATATAGATGTGCTTCGAAGAAAATCGTAACTAGTGAACTGAACTTTTGTCTTTTTATTTCATTTGACAATAAATGAATAGTGATTGTGTGAAAATTAGAACATCAAAATGAATTTCAGCATAAATTACTTGATATACAATAATGGATTATAACTGCAAACGAAGAAAAAAGGGGCTTTCGGCTCTGATAAAAGGGCTTCGGCACTGGTCTAAAATCGAGGACCGAGAGAAAAAAATCGAGGACCGAAAAAAAATCGAGGACCCAAAAATAAAATCGAGGACCGAAAAATAAAATCGAGGACCCAAAAAAATAATCGAGGACCCAAAAAAAATCGAGGACCGAAGAGAGGTTTTGAAAAAATCGAGGACCCAAAAATTAAAATCGAGGACCGAAAATGGAATGATACGTAAACTGTGCCTACTTCAGAAATGTCTGATTATTACCATTCAAATCTTGTTTTCCATTTTTTCTGTACATATTCTAGTTCTTCTTTTGACTTCAGTAGACTCAAACCTATTTTTCAAATCAGATGAACCCATGAGAGAAATCGGGAAGTTAAGTGGAACTCAGGAGAGTACCTACAAAATGAGTGGACCCTGTAATTTTCTAAGTACTGGTTTTTCTGATGTTTAAAATCATATACCTTATTTTAAGTTAGAATATTTCTTGAGGCGCACCGGAATATTTGAGAATTCGTCGTTGCATTAGACAACTTTTGAATCGGCTCAAATTTTAAAACCCTTTCCCTAGGTCCATTTTATTATCTTACCCTTGTCTAGGGTTCATTGAATTTTTTGACTCCCTTATGGGTCTGTCCAATATTTGACCTTTTCATAGTCCTTCCAATTTGAAAAAAGCTTGGGTCCATTCAAGTCGAATGAAACCGGTTTTTACTTGTTTCAACACAATAGCATTGTAATTCGAACGTTGAAAAAATATTGGAGGTTCGATAAGTATTAGTTTGAGTTTCTCTTCACTTAACAAAAATGATAGCATAACAGCACAACAATTTTTATGAAGGTGACGCTCTTCACGAAGAGTAGTTCACATTAAAAAAAACTGAGCAAAAACAAACATGCTAGATGCTATCTTCGCAAAATTTAGATGATATTCGGTCAAGAAAGGTCTGCTCATAATTTCTGGTAGGGAGACGATTTTGAGATTTCTCGGTTGAAAAATAGTTCAGTTTATGGCCCTCGATTTTTTTTGTTTCGGTCCTTCTTTTTTTATTTTGGGTCCTTTCATTTTTGTTTTGGGTCCTCGATTTTTCGTCGGTCTCTGATTTTTATTGGGTCCTCGATTATTTCAATTTCGGTCCTCGATTCTGTTTTTCGGTCCTCGATTTTATTTTTGGGTCCTCGATTTTTTTTCGGTCCTCGATTTTTTTCTTTCGGTCCTCGATTTTAGACCAGTGCCAGGGCTTCCGGCTCTGATAAATAATGGCTGCCTTAGAAATTGATCAGGATCGCTAGGGACTATTCAGGGGTCTCAAGAATCGACTATGGGAGCCCAGGAAACAAAAAGAGTGACGCAGTGACTATATTCCCTGAGGCCTCCTGATCGATTTCTGGGAATAATTATCAAATTCCAGTGCTTCATAACCCCTCTCAGATGCCTACTGATCGATTCCTGGCAATCATTATTCAATTCCAGTGCTTCATAGAACTTCCCTGAGGCTTCCCTATGTTTTGCAAGCTTAAGGGATGGTTTGTAACGTAGTCAAAACTCAAAAAAAATCTTTCAAAGCGGCCAGAAAGCAACCGATAATGGTACAAACTCATACATGGGCAGATTGAGCGCACTAAGAAAATGAAAAATTTCTACGTGCTAATTTTTCAAAAAATTTTCAAAAAACTACGTGCTAAAATTTTTTACCTTGAAAAGAAAAAAGAAAAAAAACAAAACCTCCTAGAGATTTCGAACTCGAACCCTCACTCTTGTCGGATTACTAGCCGGCGCTGCAACCACAACACTACAAACGCAGCTGTTGACAGCGCACTCGAAGTCTGTTAAGTAAGCGGCGAATGACGAGCAAGAGCGCGCCTGCTGAGCAAAATTTTCAGATTTGTGCTATATTTTCTCGGCAGCCACTGGGAGTTTTCTCGCCAAATTTTTATCCGAGAGTACCAATGGGCCATATATTCGAATGAAACTTCGATACGTGCTGAAATATTCCGTTTACGTGCTTAAATTTCACAGCGCATTTTCAGTACTTCGGCGAAGCGCCGTAGTGCAAAATGCGCTAAGCTTTTTCTTAGCGAATACTTGACGAATCGCTTAGCGAAAAAAAACCGAGACTTCTGACCGAAATTAATTATGTTTCGAACCAGTGTACGTGCTAAATTATTTTTCGAAACCGCTCAATAATTTTTTAACCGATTTCACGCTATTCGAAATGCGCTAAGCGTTTTCTCCGGCGAAATTGAATAATTCTTTTCGAAAAAATTTCTGGAGTCATTGAACAGATTTCATTAAGATTTATAGCAGTTTACGTGCTAAGTTTTCATTTAGAACCCATAAAAAAAATAATTCGTCAATTAAAAAATAATTCCGTGGGCACAGTGAATTTATTTCTTTCTTACTCAAATCCCAGCAGGTAAACTGTATAAAAAATGTAAATATGACTATTTAAAACTTTTCGATGCTGTTGTTTTCAATTTTTGGTCAAGAATTCGGGAGAAAATGTCATCTGAATACTGATTTTAATTTCTACAGGTAAAAATTTTTTTTGGGGGTACGGTAGCAAATTTTTACAATGTGAGTCTAGGATTTCTGGAAAAAAATTTTCGGAAGCTATTTTTACGCGCTAAAAATTTTTCAACCGAGAATCAAAAAATTTACGTGCTGCATTACCACTCTGCTGCCCATGTATGTACAAACTTTCAAAAAATGACTATAAATGTCGATATTAGACAAAATTCTGTGGTTTTTTCATCAAGAATCTTGCGAAATCTGTTAGCATTGATCATGATAAAACATAAGAACACTATTGCAGACTATTTGACCATCAAACTTTCTCAAGGCCATAAGAAATAAACACACAACGGTCCAAATTTTGGGTAAAAATGACTATATTTGTCGATTTTAGGCAAAATTCTTGGTTTTTTTCACCGAGAATTTAGCAAAATCTGTTAGCCTAGATTATGATAAAATAAATAAACACAATTGCCAACTATTTGAACATCACACGTTTACGAAGTTGGCTAGAAATCAACATATAACGGTGAAAATTTGGAAAAAAATGACTATATTTGTCAATATTAAACGGAAATCTGTGGTTTTTTCATTAAGAATCTTGCAAAATCTGCTAGCCAAGACTATAATAAAACATAAAAACACAGTTGCAGATCATTTGGGCATCAAACTTTCTTAAGGCCGGAAAAAATCTACATGAAATGGTATAAACTTGAACAAAAACGGTCATATACGTCGATTCGGTGCACTTCATGAGCATCAAAAATTTATCAAATATGACCCCAAACATTCCTCATTGAAGATCTGAACCCTAAAAATCATAAAAACCCCAAAACACGAAAATGGGGAAAAGCTATTTTGGAAACGGAGAGAGATCGGGCTTTGAAAGTGTTACCAATCGACTCGCCGTGGTCGACTACCCATGGGGCGAACTTGGTCCGAAGTCCAGGCTTCCATCCCAGGCTTGGCTGCGCGCTTTTCCACTGGTGCGCGCTCTCTCCTCCCCCTTTTGCGGAGGAATATTGTGGGCGGAGCTTGCCTCATTCCAGCCAAGGGCAGTCATTCTTCCTCATTTTCACCCCGGTGAGCGGTCGTCTCTGGCTCGAGCTCCTGGTTCCCCCGCGGCAGCGACGGCAGTTTTGCAGGTATTTTTTACAAAGTTTCGCGTTCTAGACCAACTTTTAAAATCCGAACGATTGCGCTAGGTTAGAACTCTCTAGCATATCGGGAAGTTATTGAAAATTCGACTTTTTGGGAAAAAAACTCGAAAATTTGAAAATTAAGTACTTTGTTTCAGAGTGACTAGTGGGAAAAGGTGTACAGTAACGTTTTCAAAGCCTCAGTAAACAATAAATGAGAGTCTGGATAAGAAGGTAAAAACATGAGCAGTATTCCCAGTTTGAACTTAGAAACTTTAGGATGGCAGTACTTCTTCGGGTTGGACACATGGGACTTCTGATGGATTGGTAGACGGAAAAACAGCAGTGGCGGATTGGATTCGACTTCAGGGATGGTAATCAGAGTTATTTCATTCACATTTACTGGGGTAGTTAAGACTGAGAATATAATTCGAGGGAATACGCAAGCGCGGGGGGGGGTATTAAGTTGTAGATAGTTAACAAAGTGGGGATGGGGGCGAGGGGTGAAGATATGGGTCAGGTAAGGTTTCAGAGAATGTGAGACTGTTATGAAGTGTGTGGGGGTATGGGACAATAGGATCGGCTAGGCATTGGGACTGGTAGGAGGGACTGGGTTTACATTCACTGGGGTGACTAAGATAGTGGGATGGTCAGGGTGGTGAAGAGCGAGGACCCGGGAGGAAGAAGGTCTTGGGGGCGATGGGGGTAGGGATCGGGGTCAGCAAAAGAGTTGGGGAGGGAGCGGAGTTCGCTTTACGGATGTGTTGTGAGTGTCAGTGATTGAGAAGCGCGCATGATTCATAGTGAGTGTGGAGAGGAAGGAGCCAGGGGATTCTTGCTGCGGAATTATTCTTCTTTTCAGTTATTCAAATTTTTATTTATTATATTGTTTTCCAATTCTGATTTTGTTTGTTATTTCTAATCGTGCAGTCTTCACTTCTGGGCCGACGTCAATGGAATCTCCGGCTATCTTCGATTCGGAACTTCGAGGTACGTTCTCTTTACATTCTTCAGCCCAGCTCCCTCTACAACACTTCTACTAGGAACGCAAAATCAGTGAGTTTTCAGTAAACTTGATTTTAATTTCAGTGCTTGGAATCAATTCAAGTGAGGAGATGGATAGGAGGATTATGGAGGAGCAGAGAATGCGACGATTGATAGAGTGGTTTTCAAGAGAGATGGGACTAGCACAGTGATTCTGTTCTGGAGAATAGTCTGGGTGTTGTCAGAGCTTGGTGTTGATTGGGTAGTGAAATTGAAGGGAGAGGGAGGAGGTGAGAGAGAGAGAGAGAGAGAGAGAGAGAGAGAGAGAGAGAGAGAGAGATGAGACCGAAGAGTTGGGGAGGTGAAAGGAGGGTGGGATGGGTAAATAAAAATGGTAACTTCATTTGAGAAACAACATCAAGCTCTGACTTCATTCAGACTCTCTCTAGACAGTGCCGACACTGTTGCCTGTCCCGTCTATCAGTCACAAGTGACGACTTGTCGTTACTGTGATTGAGCCACTCTTCAGACTATGTTGGTGTTGTTTTCCAAGTTTCGGACAACATCAGCCTTCTTGTTGTTCACAGGGAATCCGGGCCTTCGGGCATGTTTGGATTCCTGGGTCTCCTTACCAAGGGGTGAGGAGACCAGGACTAATCAGAAATAGCTTTTCGGAGTTATTTCTGGTTTTTAGCGCTGTCGGTGATGTAGCTTTTCATGATAGTTTCTTCCCGGACTGCATATCTTCTCTCCCTGCGATGGTTATCTTATCTGTTAGTCTTTTCGAACCCACTTCGATTAGTAACTGCTTGTGTTTTTCGGACTCTTTTTGGACTGTTTGTTCTGTTTTTCAGACTTCCTAGACGGCGGCTGCTCCGATCAGCTCACTCCACACTTTTACTTCACCATCATGGTCTGCTGTGGGAAGGTACGTTTTATCAGATTATTGCGTTTTGATTTCAGGACTGTCTATTGTGAAGCTGCTCCGCCAGTTATACCTGGGACACCGGAAGATCCTGAGAACCCAGAAGTATTAGGAACTTAGGACTCATCGTAACACTGTGCCCATCTGGGATGACTTTGAAACAGAATTCTCTAACAACAGTTCGGATCGTCTGACCGCTTTCCGGGACTCTCCATGTTGTGGAAAACAAATAATTTCAGCTTTCGGGTTACAATCGTGTGGAGTTAATCGCTTGAAATCATTTTACAAATGAACCCTTCTATGTTCCTTCACTCTTCCAGTAGTGTGCCGTAGAACCGTCATTTCCTACTTTTAGAGTCTCCGAAGCAGTAGCATCAACCTCTTCTATTTTTACACTAAGATTATTCTGACTGTTTTTATTGGCTCTTTTGAAAATGCACCATTTGTCAATACTGTAGTCGCTTACAAGACTAGTTTAGATTTTCTTCATGCGTCAATATCTCTTGCTGCTAACACTAAGCTTATTAAAGTTTCAGCTCTTTATCCGACCGCCTAGGAGTTTTCATATTTCATTCTTGAATCAAGCACTTCGGAGCTTTAGTTTCTTCGCTTCCCTCTTTTTTCCTGCCGGTTTTCCCTCGGCACAATTCTTAGGCTCTTGCCAGTTTTCAGCTCTATTTGAGTAATTCTCTGGTTGAATCTTTTGCCAGAGAGTTGCTCAGCGAGTTAGTAAAACCGGAGAGAGCCATATTGTTCACATTGTTTTGTACCATCTTCTTATTATCGTATTTTTTCCCTTGCTCAAAAAATTAAAATTTCTTTCATTTCAGAAATAAGTATCGAGTTCAACGATGACATCACGCCTGCTCCAGCCAGGAATGAAAATCAAGAAAAGATATGAGATAGCGTCGAAGTTGGGTGAGGGGACCTACGGTACGGTGTGGAAAGGTCGAGATACAGTATGGAACGATGACGTGGCGATTAAGATGGTTAAGAGAGCGACTACGAAATTCGATAAGGATGATGAATCGGCGGTTGGAGAGGCAAGGATTCTGTCTATGTTGAGTGGATGTCCGGGCACTCCGAACTTGTACGAATATTTCAATTGGAGAAAGCATAACGTTCTTGGTGAGTTCAGTTCAATATTTTAGAATAATCTTCTATTTTTAGTCATGGAACTGCTTCGTGGAGATTTCTTGTCGCTTCTGGAACATCATCCACAGCAGAAGCTCTCAAGGAAAACGGTTCTCCATTTCGCATTTCACCTTGTCACCACACTCGAAGCCGTTCACTCATATGGAATCCTGCATCGTGATGTCAAACTGGCCAACGTTATGCTGCCTTTCAAGCAATCTGTGAGTTGAAACTGCATATTGAAAAACACTTGAGAAAATAATTTATTTCAATACAAGCAATCATGATATGTTTTTCAGCCAACTGTCAAACTTGTCTTGGGTGATTTCGGCTTTGGATACAAGTTCGAGTCGAATTTGAAACGGAAAGGCATGCGATTGAGAGTTCCCGCCAGAGACTACGACTACACGTTGTCCACGTATCACTCTCTTCGAATGAATCGAGGACAGCCAGCACAGGAGGTTGACGATTTGGAAATGGCGTCTTACGCTATCTTGGAGACTGTCAACATTCGTCCATTCCTCGGAAGAACTATGCCAGACGTTGTTTATGTGAAGGAACAATTTGTAAGTTTATTCTTAAATTTAATTAATAACTTTAGAAACAAAACCTCTTTTTTCAGCTCTTCAACCCACGTCCGTATCTTACTGCTGAGACTTCATACCTCACGAATGTCATCACATTGCTCCTCAATCAGGAATATGGTCAGAGTCCGACTACGAAAAAGTCTACAGAGATTCGAAGTCTGAATCGCAACGTGCCCATCAATAGAAACTTCGTTTTGGGTCGTGCTCCCAACGGATGCCACTATATCAGAGACTTTTGAATTTCGCATTTCATTATTTCCTGTGTTGATGCCTTTTGTATCAAATCATTGATCCATCAAATTATTTCTGATTGTATTTGAATTATAACTCGCTTTTTATGTCTTTTATCGGTCTTTTTTATCCCATTCAATTCGTCGAGTCATTCCCATTTCTTTCATACCCGGTTCTTCATCATTCAGTCATGACATTTCATCATTTCGATTTCATCTGTATCATTTAACTCTGTTCAATAAAATATAATTCCCGGGAGCAAGTGTGTTTTTATCAAATAAATATTCAAACAATTCCAGAATAAAAGAACAGATAACATGTGTGAGCTCACGATTTCAACACGATTAGGTAATTGAGTTACATTACCACAGAAAGTAACTTCCACTCAATGACACAAGGAAATGCTGCAGCAATGCAAAATACAATTTTTTTTCAGTTTTTCATGTTATGAATGAAGTTTGTGATTAGAACTTTTCCTCTCCCATAGTTCTAGTACACAGGGCAATTTTTGAAAAATTGAAGCTCGATATGGGAGAAAGTAGGAGATATGAAATTTTTCGGGCATGTTTGTGAGTATTTACAAAGCGAAACATAACATTCGTGGCCGTAAAAAGTCTACAAGGCTCCTGAAGCAAGAGATTATTCAAACAATGAAAATCCCTGTTGTAATAGATTATAAAGCAATTTTAGAAAAATTCGAAAAAGAATTCCGACCATTTGAACATCTAGCTTTTTCAGAGGGAGATAGAAATCAACACGGATGAAGATGATTATATTTGTCGATATTAGACGAAAATCTGTGGTTTTTTATCGAAAATCTTGCATAATCTGTTAGCCTTAATCATAATAAAACAAAAAAAATTATATGCAGATCATTCGACCCACAAACTTACTCAAAGCGGCCAGAAATCTATATAAAATGGTTCAAGTTTGGATAAAAATGACTATTTGTGTCGATATTAGAAGAAAATCTGTGGTATTTTCATCGAGAATGTTGCAAAATTTGTTCGCTTCGTCCACAATAAAATAGAAAAACACAATTGCAAATCATTTGACCGTCAAACATTTTCAAGGCGGCCAGAAATCTACAATAAATGATATAAATTAGGATAAAAATGACTATATATGTCGACATTAGACGAAAAACTGTGGTTTTTTCATCAAGACACTGGCAAAATCTGCTAACCTAGGCTCTAAAAAATTATATAAACACAAATGCGAACCATTCAAACATCAAACTTTCTCAAAGTGCCCAGCAATCTACATAAAATGGTATAAATTTGAATGAAATGTGACTATATATGTCGGTATCAGACGAAAATCTGTGGTTTTTTCATTGAGAACCTTGCGAAATCTGTTAGTTTCAACCATAATGGAACATAAAAACACAACAGCAGATTATTAGATTATCAAACTTTCTCAAAGTGCCCAAAAATCTACAAAAAATGGATCAAATTTGAACGAAAACGGTTATATATTTCGCTTCGGAGCACTTCATGAGCATCAAAAATTTATCAAATACGACCCCAAACATTCCTCATTGAAGATCTGAACCCTAAAAATCATAAAAACCCCAGAACACGAAAATGGGAAAAAGCGATTTTGGAAACGGGAAGAGATCAGGCTTTGGGAGTGTTACCAATCGACTCGCCGTGGTCGACTACCCATGGGGCAAACTTGGTCCGGGGTCCAGGCGTCCATCCCAGGCTTGGCTGCGCGCTTTTCCACTGGTGCGCGCTCTCTCCTCCCCCTCTTGCGGAGGAATATTGTGGGCGGAGCTTGCCACGTGGCAGCCTCATTCCAGCCAAGGGCAGTCATTCTTCCTCATTTTCACCCTGGTGAGCGGTCGTCTCTGGCTCGAGCTCCTGGTTTCCCCGCGGCAGCGACGTCAGTTTTGCAGGTATTTTTTACAAAGTTTCACGTTCTAGACCAACTTTTAAAATCCGAACGATTGCGCTAGGTTAGAACTCTCTAGCATATCGGGAAGTTATTGAAAATTCGACTTTTTGGGAAAAAAACTCGAAAATTTGAAAAATAGGTACTTTGTTTCAGAGTGACTAGTGGGAAGTGGTGTACAGTAACATTTTCAATGCCTCAGTAGACAAAAATTGAGAGTCCGAATGAGATTAAGGTAAAAACATAGGCAATATTCCCAGTTTGAACTTAGAAATTTTAGGATAGCAGTACTTCTTTGGGTTGGACACATGGAACTTCTGGTGGATTGGTGGACGGAAAAGGAGCAGTGGTGGATTGGATTCGACTTCAGGGATGGTAATCAGAGTTAGTTTATTTTATTTCTCTGGGGTAGTTGAGATTGAGAATATAATTCGAGGGAATACGCATGCGCGGGGGGGGGGGGGGGTGATAAGATGTAGATAGTTAACAAAGTGGGGATGGGGGCGAGGGGTGAAGATATGGGTCAGGTAAGGTTTCAAAAAATGTGAGACTGCTACGAAGTGTGTGGGGGTATGGGACTATAGGATTGGCTAGGTATTGGGACTAGTGGGATGGTCAGGGTGGTGAAGAGCAGGGACCCGGGAGGAAGAAGGTGGTCATGGGTCCAAGGGGGGTTGAGGATCGGGCCCAAGGGACGGGCAGAGTGAACTGGTATGCTTTACGGACGGGGTGTGAGTGTCAGTGATTGAAAAGCGCGTATGATTCATAGTGAGTGTGGAGAGGAAGGAGCCAGTGGATTCTTGCTGCGGGTTAGTTTTTCTGTTCAGTTATTCAAATTTTCATTTATTATATTGTTTTTCAATTCCGTTCTTGTTTGTTATTTCCAATTGTGGAGTCTTCACTTCTGGGCCGACGTCAATGGAGTCTCCGGCTATCTTCACTAACTTCGAGGTACGTTCTCTTCATATGCTTTAGCCCAGCTCCTTCTACAACGAAACGTCTATTTGGAAAGCGAACTCAGTGAGTTTTTAGTAAACCTTTTTTTGATTTCAGTGCTCGAAATCGATTGGAGCGGGATGATGGATAGGAGGATTATGGAGGAGCAGAGAGTGCGACGATTGATAGAGTGGTTTTCAAGAGAGATGGGACTAGCACAGTGATTCTGTTCTGGAGAATAGTCTGGATGTTGTTTGAGCTTGATGTTGATTAGGTAGGGGGTAGGAGGTAAGAGAGAGAGTGAGATGGGACAGGAGAGTTGGGGAGGTGGAAGGAGGGTGGGATGGGTAGATAAAAATGGTAAGTTCATTTGAAAAACAACATCAAGCTCTGACTTCATTCAGACTCTCTCTAGACAGTGCCGACACTGTTGCCTGTCCCGTCTATCAGTCACAAGTGACGACTTGTCGTTACTGTGATTGCGCCACTCTTCAGACTATGTTGGTGTTGTATTCCGAGTTTCGGGAAAACATCAGCCTTCTTGTTGTTCACAGGGAATCCGGGCCTTCGGGCATGTTTGGATTCCTGGGTCTTCTTACCAAGGGGTGAGGAGACCAGGACTAATCAGAAATGGCTTTTCGGAGTCTTTTCTGGTTTTTAGCGCTGTCGGCGATGTAGCTTTTCATGATAGTTTCTTCCCGGACTGCATATCTTCTCTCCCTGCGTTGGTTATCTTCTCTCCCGGCGTATTTTTATCAACAACAAACGGACAGAATACACTTTGTGTTATTTTTTGGACTTGTTTGGGATTTTAATTATATTGTTTTACTACATATTTTTTTAGTAAAACCTGTCTGGCCGCCGCAGCTCTTCACCCAATTGCATCGGGACAGGATTTCATGGTCTTGTATGAGGATCTCAGCACTCATCGGGATACTGTGGCTTCCTGCTTTAACCCTAAAAATCGGCAAATTTTCTTTCAGGTTTGGCTAAAACTTCTACCGAAATATAGCCAAGGATCGACACTCAAATTTCATCTTCGGCTCCCAAGGTTGGAGTCATTCGCATCGTCATACATCACTCCACGACCTTAATCATATATCTTTTCAGCTTTCAGGTCAAAGTCGTCAAATGTCCACTGCAGTTGGAATGTCGGAAACTTCATCGTTTTTCACTTTTCTAGTGCTGGAGCCATCAGCTTCTATATCTAGTTTCTCCAGCAGTCATGTCGCTTTTCTTGGTTTCTCTCACAATAGATCTTTACCTCGATTCATTAGTTTTACCACGCTGGAGACATTGTTTTTGATTTTCATTTTTCCGCCTAGGAGTTATTATATCTCAGTTTTGACTTCAGCACATTTAGAGTCTCCGAAGCAGTAGCATCAACGTCTCCTATTTTTACACTTAGATCTGCCTGACTTTTCCTTTTGGCTTGCTCAAAAATGCACCATTTGTCAGTACTGTAGTCTCTTACAAGTCTAGTTTAGGTTCTCTATACGTTAATATCTCTAGCTACTACCATTAAGCTTACTAAAAACTCAGGTGTTTGTTCGACCGCCTAGGATTTTTATATTTCATTCTCGAATCTAGCGCTTTGGAGCTCTCTTTTTTCTTCGGTTCCCTTTTTTTTGCTGCCGGTTTTCCCTCGGCACAATTCATAGGCTCTTGCCAGTTTTCAGCTCCATTTGAGTAATTCTCTGGTTGAGTCTTTTGCCAGAGAGTTGCTCAGCGAGTTAGTAAAACCGGAGAGAGCCATTTCATCTACTATGTTTTTGCATCATCGTCCTATTATCGTATCTCTTTCCTATTTTCAAAAGTTGAAATTTCTTTCATTTCAGAAATAAGTATCGAGTGTAGCCATGACATCGCACCTACTTCAGCCTGGCATGAAAATCAAGAAAAGATATGTGATCGGTTCAAAATTGGGTGAGGGTACCTACGGTACAGTGTGGAAGGGTCGAGATACTGTGTGGAACGATGACGTGGCGATCAAGATGGTTAAGAGAGCGACTTCGAAATTCGATAAGGACGATGAATCGGCGGTTGGAGAGGCAAGGATCTTGTCCATGTTGAGTGGATGTCCCGGCACTCCAAACCTATATGAATACTTCAGTTGGAGAAAGCATAACGTTATTGGTTAGTTTAGTTCAATTTTTTTGAAATAATCTTTCTATTTTTAGTCATGGAGCTGCTCCGTGGAGACTTCTTGTCACTTCTGGAACACCATCCACAGCAAAAGCTCTCAAGGAAAACGGTTCTCCATTTCGCATTTCCACCTCGTCACCACCCTCGAAGCCGTCCATTCATATGGAATATTGCATCGTGATGTCAAACTGGCCAACGTTATGCTGCCGTTTAAACAAACTGTGAGTTGAAACTGCAAATTGAAAAACACTTGAGTAAATAATTTATTTCAATACAAGCAATGATAATATGTTTTTCAGCCAACTGTCAAACTTGTCCTTGGAGATTTTGGATTCGGATACAAATTCGAGTCGAATTTGAAGAGCAAAGGAATGAGACTGCGTGTCCCATCCCGTGACTACGCCTACACACTGTCCACGTATCACTCTCTTCGAATGAATCGAGGACAGCCAGCACAGGAAGTTGACGATTTGGAAATGGCCTCATACACTATCCTGGAGACAGTCGACATCCGCCCATTTCTCGGAAGAACTATGCCAGACGTTGTCCATGTGAAAGAGCAGTTTGTAAGTTTATTTCTTAAATTAAATTAATAACTTTAGAAACAAAACCTCTTTTTTCAGCTCTTCAACCCACGTCCGTATCTTACTGCTGAGACTTCATACCTCACAAATGTCATCACATCGCTCCTCAATCAGGAGTATGGTCAGAGTCCGGACTACGAGAAAGTGTACAAGAAGATTCGAAGTCTGAATCGCAACGTGGCCATCAATAGAAACTTCGTCTTGGGTCGTGCTCCCAACGGATGCCACTATATCAAAGATTTCTGAATTTCTCATGTCATTATTCCCTCTCTTAAAACCCTTTGTATCAAATCATTGATCCATCAAATTATTTCTGATTGTATTTGAATTATAACTCGCTTCTTATGTCTTTCATCGGTCTTTTTATCCCATTCAATTCGTCGAGTCATTCCCATTTCTTTCATTCCCGGTATTTCATCATAATTCATGGCATTTCAACATTTCCATTTCATCTGTATCATTTAACTCTGTTCAATAAAATATGATTCCCGGGAGCAAGTGTATTTTTATCAGACAATGACTTGGGAAATTTCAGAGTAAAGGAACAGTTAACAAATGTGAGCTTGCAATGTCGACAAGATTGGGTAGCTGAGTTACATTACCACAGAAAGTAGCTTCCACTCAATAACATAAGTATTGACTGCAGCGAAGCAATTTGTGCTATGAAAGAGATTCTAAAATTTTTTGAGATGTTTTAGAATCTTAACAAAGTCGAATAAAATTTGTCTGAGGCCCCATTAAAGTCTGATAAGGCTCCTGAGGCAAGACATTGATAAAACTGAAAATATCCGTTTCACTGATACATTAGGTAAGTTTTGGAAAATTGAAACTCGATTTCAAAAAGAGCAGGCATATTAAAACTTCCTGGGCATTTTTCGAGTATCAACAAAGTCGAAAAAAAATCATTCACAGCGCTAGGAAAGCCTCAGACGGCTCCTGAAGAAAGTCATTCAAAAAATAAAAATCCCTGTTGTACTGGTACATAAAGCATATTTAGAAAAATTCGAGC
Organism: Caenorhabditis brenneri; assembly: GCA_000143925.2. Taxonomy (NCBI): domain Eukaryota; kingdom Metazoa; phylum Nematoda; class Chromadorea; order Rhabditida; family Rhabditidae; genus Caenorhabditis; species Caenorhabditis brenneri. The sequence continues at coordinate 16,200 of GL380613.1, forward strand.
TCGATTTCAAAGAAAGCTGCCATTACAAAACTTTGAGAGTAAGTTTGTGAGTGATAAAAAAAACCAGAGAAATAAAGAAACACTACCGCCGACCATTTGAACATCAATCTTTTTCAGAGGGGGAGAGAAATCAACACGGATGAAAAACGATTATATTTGTCGATATTAGACGAAAATCTGTGGTTTTTTCATCGAAAATCTTGCATAATCTGTTAGCCTTGACCATAATAGAACATAAAAACACAATTGCAAATCATTTGACCATCAAACTTGCTCAAGGCGATCAGAAATCAACAGTCAACAGTACAAATTTGGGTAAGAGTGACGATATATGTCGAAATTAGACGAAAATCAGGGGTTTTTTATTGAGAATTTTAAAAAATCTGTTAGCTATGACCGTAATAAAACAGAAAAACACAACTGCAGATCATTTGATCATCAAACTTTCTCAAAGCCTCCAGAAATCTACATGAAATGGATCAAATTTGAACAAAAACGGCTATATATTTCGCTTCGGAGCACTTCATGAGCATCAAAAATTTATCAAATATGACCCCAAACAATCCTCATTGAAGATCTGAACCCTAAAAATCATAAAAACCCCAAAACACGAAAATGGGAAAAAGCGATTTTGGAAACGGAAAGAGATCGGGCTTTGGGAGTGTCACCAATCGACTCGCCGTGGTCGACTACCCATGGGGCGAACTTGGTCCGGGGTCCAGGCTTCCATCCCAGGCTTGGCAGCGCGCTTTTCCACTGGTGCGCGCTCTCTCCTCCCCCTCTTGCGGAGGAATATTGTGGGCGGAGCTTGCCACGTGGCAGCCCCATTTCAGCCAAGGACAGTCATTCTTCCTCATTTTCACCCTGGTGAGCGGTCGTCTCTGGCTCGAGCTCCTGGTTTCCCCGCGGCAGCGACGTCAGTTTTGCAGGTATTTTTTTACAAAGTTTCGCGTTCTAGACCAACTTTTAAAATCCGAACGATTGCGCTAGGTTAGAACTCTCTATCTTATCGGGAAGTTATTGAAAATTCAAGTTTTTGGGAAAAAAACTCGAAAATTTGAAAAATAAGTACTTTGTTTCAGAATGACTAGACACACAGTTCATAACAGTCTCACATCCTCTGAAACCTTACCTGTCCCATATCTTCACCCCTGGTCCCCATCCCCACTTTATTAACTATCTACTTTTTATCACCCTCCCTGCCCCGCCCGCGCATGCGCTCAGAAAACAACCGAGATTTGATGTTCTGATCACGCAGTACTGGTATGTCGACTCCACAGGTGTTACGGCCTGGACTTCATGTTCAGAGCGACGTATCTCAATTGTCTTTGATGCTATCAAAAATTTGTCAATTAGTAAAAGTTTTAAAATTTTTTGCGCAATATTTATTCAGTTGACTTTTTTTTTGATAGCTTTAAAGACAACAGAGATATGTCGCTCCGAATGTACAAGTGCGGCCTCTGTTCAAACGAACATAACTCAATTCAAAACATTTTTTCTGAGATCTCACATCGCTGAAAACTTATTTTTGTATTTGCAATACAATCTGACAAATTTAGGAGAAAATTGAAATTTTTTCGAAAAATCTCATTTTTCCTGACCAAATGCATGGAAAATTTCAAATCTTGTTTCAATTCCAAGAATATAAACTTTTGCAAGGCTCTCAAAATGTCACAATTTGTTTATTTCGTTGTTTTGGCTCAATCTACATCATTTCCACCTTATTTGTAACCTTTTGAGTCGCTAGGAGTTGACTAATAAATTTATATCATCGTGATCCAGAATTACAGCTTCTCGCGCCCTACGGGTGGGAATGTGAGTGTCCAGAACCTTGGAAATGATGTAAAACTGGTAAATAATTACCAAAAAATAATATCCAAAAGCTATCTAATCCAGCGAAGATTTTTGAAATGTCTATTACAAGAAGAACCACGATGAGACCGTATTTCGCATACATTTGGCTAGGAAAAATGAGATTTTTCGAAAAAAATTGTATTTTCTCCAAACTTGACCAGACTGTTTTGCAAGCTTTGAAAGCGGTTTTTGACTTCATTCTACCTCAGAAAAAAATTTTTGACAGTGAGTTATGCTCACCTGAACATAACATGATTCAGTACTGAAAAGCTATATGGTACATCCAGTACTCATCTTCGAAACGGAATCAAACTTCTTCCTCTTCTTGATTATTGATGTAATTTTGAAGCAAGAGTTCGGTATGCGTCCCAACTACAAAAAGATCCTGAAGGTCATGCGTCTCAACGGCTACTGCATCCACGAATATACGCCATTTGAAGTAAAGACGAGTGCCACGGGAAAGCCCTATATCAAATAAAGCTAGAAGCAGATGAATACAAAAAAGAGGAAAAATACCAAAAAAATCGAAAAATCCCAAAAATTCAAAAAAAATCAATACTTGTGTGAATATAGATGTGCTTCAAAAAATATCGTAGCAAGTGAACTGAACTTTTGTCTTTTTATTTCATTTCAGAATAAATGAATAGCTATTGAGTGAAAATTAGAACATCAAAATGAATTGCAGCATGAAATACAGTAAACAAATATGGATAATAACTGCAAACAAAAACGCCTTGCTTTGATGTTGAGATAGCTTTCGTCTTTTATAAAAAGTAGTTTCAGGGAGAAAAAGGGCTTCCGGGTATGATAAATAATGGCTGCCTCGGAAATTGATCAGGATCACTAGGGACTGATCATGGGCCTCAAGAATCGACTATGGGAGCCCAGGAAATAAAGAGAGTGACGCAGTAACAATATTACCTGAGGTCTCCTGGTTGATTCCTGGCGAATAATTATTGAATTCAAGTGCTTCATAAACCCCCTCAGATGCCTCCTGATCAATTTCTGGCAGAAATTATTGATTTCCAGTGCTTCATGGACCCTCCCAGAGTATTCCTGATTAATTCATGGCAATCATTATTAATTTCCAGTGCTTCATAGACCCCCCTGAGGCTTCCTTATGTTTTGCAAGCTTAAGGGATGGCTTGTAACGTAATCAAAACTCAAAAAAATCTTTCAAAGCGGTCAGAAAGCAACAGATAATGGTACAAATTTTCGAAAAATGACTATATATGTCGATATTAGACAACATTCTGGGTTTTTTCATTGAGAATCTTGCGAAATCTGTTAGCATTGACCATAGTAAAACATAAAAACACAATTGCAGACTATTTGATCATCAAATTTCTCAAGCCGATCAGAAATAAACACACAACGGTACAAACTTGGAGTAAAAATGACTATATTTGTCGATATTAGACAAAATTCTGCGGTTTTTTCATCGAGAATTTAGCAAAATCTGTTAGCCTAGACCATGATAACATATATAAACACAATTGCAGATCGTTTGACCGTCGAACTTTTGCGAGCCGGCCAGAAATCAACAGAAAACGGTACAATTTTGGATAAATGTGACTATATATGTCGGTACCAGATGAAAATCTGTGGTTTTTTCATTGAGAACCTTGCAAAATCTTGGTGTTTCAACCATAATAAAACATAAAAACACAATTGCAGGCCATTTGACCATCAAACTTTCTCAAGGCGGCCGGAAATCAACAGACAACGGTACAAATTTGGACAAAAATGTGACTATATATATCGGTATCAGATGAAAACCTGTGGTTTTTTCATCAGGAATCTTGCAAAATTTATTAGCTTTGACCATAATAAAACAGAAAAACACAATTGCAAACCATTTGACCATCAAACTTTCTCAATGCGCCCAGAAATCTACATAAGATCCTATAAATTTGGATGAAAATGACTATATATGTCGATTCGGAGCACTTCATGAGCATCAAAAATTCATCAAATATGACCCCAAACACTCCTCATTGAAGATCTGAACCCTAAAAATCATAAAAACCCCGAAACACGAAAATGGGAAACATCGATTTTGGAAACGGGAAGAGATCGGGCTTTGGGAGTGTCACCAATCGACTCGCCGTGGTCGACTACCCATGGGGCGAACTTGGTCCGGGGTCCAGGCGTCCATCCCAGGCTTGCCGGCACGCTTTTCCACTGGTGCGCGCTCTCTCCTCCCCCTCTTGCGGAGGAATATTGTGGGCGGAGCTTGCCTCATTCCAGCCAAGAGCAGTCATTCTTCCTCATTTTCACCCTGGTGAGCGGTCGTCTCTGGCTCGAGCTCCTGGTTTCCCCGCGGCAGCGACGGCAGTTTTGCAGGTATTTTTCACAAAGTTTCGCCTTCTAGACCAACTTTTAAAATCCGAACGATTGCGCTAGGTTAGAACTCTCTATCTTATCGGGAAGTTATTGAAAAATCGACTTTTTGGAAAAAAAACTCGAAATTTTGAAAAATAAGTGCTT
>GL380614.1:0-10808 GCA_000143925.2 Caenorhabditis brenneri
CCCATTTTTGAAAATCTTTTCCACTTTTCTGACATTTTTTATTTTCTCAAAACTGACTGAAAAAAACTAGAAAATTACAGAAATAATACTGGATGAATATATAAATGCGTTAAGCTTCTGGAAAGCTGACTAAGGAAAAATGAGAGTTTAGGCAGGATGACCACGGTTGAAACAGTAAAAATAACCACTGTGAAACCAGTGGAAATTAAAGAAAAACAAATCCAAATTGCTGGAAAAGTTTTTCAATTTTAAAAATCATCCAGATTGTGAAAACTATCGAAAAATGGCAAAAAATGTTAAAACACGAAAAAAATGGTTAAAACAGTGAAAAATTTTTTTAAAAATCAATGGGATTTGGGAAATTGTTTTTTTTCATTGAAATTTTTTTTTCTATTTGAAAGTTTGTCTAATTAGGAAAAATGATTACTTTATTCGAACCAAACACCATCAGAAAATGGTCCTTATGACTGAAAAACGGTGTGAAATTTACAGAAAAGTAACATGCTATTTGAAAAACCAGCGATACTTTCATCATCAGGATGAAGTTGAAACAGTAGAAACTTTTTTTTTTCAGAAATCACTTTTTTTGATAATCTAGGAACTACAAACGAGTTATCAGATGAATATGAAAAAAAATGAATTCTACCAAGTTAATAATCGGTGAAACAGTAAAAAAAAAGAATCGAGAAATCGGCGGAAGTTTCAGAAATATCCCATTTTTGAAATTTTTTTTCAGTTTTCCGACATTTTTTTAATCTCTCAAGAATGGGTTTTTCTGCAAAAAATTAAAAACATTTTTCGAGAAAAATTCTTAAAATAACAGAAAAAAATACTGGATGAATGGGTAATTGCCTGCAGCATCTGGAAAAACCATTAAGAAAATAAGACCATGGAAAATAAGCGTTGAGACATGATTAATTCGTTTGAAACAGTGAGAAATAACAACAGAAAAACTGGTGGAATCTTGAAGAAACTGAATTGTTTGAAAATTTTTCCAATTTTAGCAATTATCCAGTTTGTGAAAACCATCAAACAATCGCAAAAAAGGTTAAAACATGATGAAAATGGTTGGGATTTCCAAAATAATTTTTGTTCAACAGCCGAAACGGTCCTAATAGCCCCAAAAATCATTGTAACTTGTTCTAGTTTCGACGGAAGAATATGAAAATTATTTAAAAAAAAAAGTATTTGAATTACGAATGAAGTACATCAACAAAGAAAATGGACTACGGAAAACTAAAATTCTAATAACAGAAAAAATGATTGAAACAGTGAAAAAATATTGCGATCCTAGGGGCAGGCAAACAACTGATGTAGACATCTAGACATCCGTACGTACAGAGAAACAGACAGAGAGCTAGGCTACCTAGACGTCTGTACATTCGGATGTACAGACAGACAAACAACCTGAATATGTTGGTATAACCTCTTTTTTTTCAATTTGGTTTGTTTTAATAGGTGGATGAAGAAATACCAGAAAGAATGATAAAATCGACTGTGAAGAACAAGAGGAAAACTGGCGAAACAGTGACAAAAATAACTGCTAATCTAGATGGAAAAACCAATCTGAAAATAATTAATTAGCTGGAAAAACATTCTAGAAATCAAAATAAGAAGCTACTGGATCCCAAACAAAATTTAAAAAAGAAAAAAGTTCAAAAAAGATGAAATCGGTTGAAACAGTAAAAAATCTGTTGAGGAATCGGAGGGATTTCGAAAGCTGTTTTTTTTTTCTGAAAAATTGGCAAAAAGGGGTCTTCATCCCAAAATCATTGGAATAATTCTTTTTGACAGAAAACTCATTCACACTATAAAAAAAAGAAAGGAATAAGAAAAAATTGGATTCTAACAAGATAATAATGGGTGAAACAGTGAAAAAGAATCGAAAGAATTTTAAGAAAAAATGTAATTTTTCAATTTTTTTCTTCTACTTGAAATTCATTTTAATATGTGAAAAATGGTTTTCTCTTTAAAACCATTGGAACTTTTCAATTTTGGACGGAAGAAATAACCTGAAAATAACAAAAAAATTACTGGATGAATGAATAAATTCCGGACCGGGTATCAAAAAAAATAGAAAATCAATCAATATAAATATGGTTGAAACAGTGAAAAATCGGCAAAACGGGTAGAGTTTTGAAAAAAAAAGTTTCCGATTTGAACTTTCTTAATTCGTGAAAAATTGTAGTTTTTTTCGGTAAAAATCATTGAAAAAAGATTTTCCAAACGCAAAAACGTCTGAAAATTACAGAAAAATACATTATGAATGGAGAATACCTAAATAAATGGGGAGAAGGGCTATGGAAGAAAAGAGTTCGAACAAGATAAAAACAGTTGAAACAGTGAAAAACACAAATAAAAAACTAGTGAAATTTCGAAGTAAACACAAAAGTTTTAGGAAAAAAACTTTAATTAGAAATTTTTCAGCACATTTTGCTAAAATAATTTTTTTGTAAAGAAAAAACTATTCAAACTAAAGACAAAAATTTGTTCAACCAATATAAAAATGGTTGGAACAGTAAAAAAATATTTGCTGTGACGGTGAAATTTTAAGAAAAATCCATCTTTTTGGAAATTTTTTCTAACTTGAAATTTTTTTTTTCCAATTCGCGGGAAATGTTTCAATTTTACGAATTCTTCAAGAACCGGTCTGAAAATTACAGAAATAATACTGGATGAACTGATAAATAACCTATAAAATAGGGACAAACGAATCATTGAAAACAAGGAAATCAAACGGGATGAAAACGGGTAAAACAGTAAATTTTTTGTGAAATTGTATACCTATAAATTTGAGAAAATGGTGGAATTTCGGAAACCCCTCAGTCTTTGATTTTTTTACCGGATGGAAGAATATAGACTGAACTATTAACACATAAATTAAGTTCCAACAAATTTTCGGAAATTTTTGACAACTTGAACAAGTTTTTAACTCGGCTCCACGCCACTTGGCAATCAACAACTCTGACGCTCAGAAACCCGTTTTTCTGGCCCAACGAAGAATGTCCCGGGTAAAATTCTAAGCGGTCCGATAGTGGGGAATGGTCAGACTTTGGTAGCACGGATTTGAATATTTTGACACGCGTCTAACCTGGTTTCGAGTATCAGAGTTGCGAAATGTCACAGTTTCAAAGTTAATGACTGCCAAGTGACGATGAAAAAAAAAACGAACTAAAAATTGCAGAGGCATGATGAATGGATGAATAAAATGAAAGTGGAATATTGAAGAATTGGATTCCAACATTGTGAAAATTGTTGGAACAGTAAAAAAAATTTTTTCGAATTTTTTTCTAATTCAAAATTTTGTTATTAGTGAAAAAATATCATTTTTTTTGTTCCTAAAAAAAATGGAATTTTGTTTTTGACTGAAAAACACATTCTGAAAATGACAGAAAGTTACTGGACGGATGGATAAATACCAACTAGAATATAGAAAGTGAACAAAGGGAATAATTCATACAAGACAAATTCGATTGAAACAGTGAAAAAAATACCATTTTCATTTTTGAAAAACAATAGTTTTTCCTCCGATTTTGGAGCCATTTCTGAGATTTCTGAATTCAAGTTTATTTTCCATGCATTTTTTTTTCAGAAAAAAAAATACCTGTTCCAAAATTTTCGTAGGACATTTCGTTTCTTTCTTGTCTCAATGATTCCCTCATTTTTTTCAAGTGATTCTAATTTTTTTTCCGAGAAATTTTAAATTTTTCACTAGAACTTCTTCAAAATCATGAAAAATGCTCCAAAAACTACCGATTTTTCAAATTTTTGTGTTTGGATTCCAAAAAAATGAAAGCATATAATCGAAATAAGAACCGGAGCCAAATCGAAATAAGAACCGGAGCCGGAGTTCAATTCAGCTAATTTGTTGTCCAGAAAAAAAAACTGTTTTGATGTGAAGAAAATGAAGAAAATTTCAGCAAATCTAGCCGTTCTTAAAATTTTGTGCTGAAGATGAGGATGCATTTTTCTGACTTTTTTTCACTGTTTCAAAACTTTTCCTGAGCATTTTTAACCAAACATTTTTCGATCATTTGTTAATCAATGGTGTTATTATTAACCAAATACCCGTGTGACAAAATTCCCTTTCCATTTTTTTCTGTTGTTTTCTACTCACAATTAGGGTGAAGTTGTTCTAGCAAAGTTTTCTAAAATTTTGGAACAAGAAAAAAAAACTACTGATTCAAAATTTTTCTAACACACACCATAAATTTTTTGTCATAGTTAAATGATGTTTGTTCGAAATTCACTGTTTCAAAATTTTTCCTGGAAAATTAGGAGATATTTTTTTTGTTATGATCGCCACAATCGTTCGGTTTTTCTAATATTAAAACTGTGTATGCCCTTGTTATCAATCATATTTTTTGTATCCTATTCTCTTTGAAAATCTTCAGCGAAACCTTCAAAAAACTTCAAAAAATATTTGCTGATTCAAAATTTTTGAAAAATTTAAAATGCATTAGCAAATTTTGTTGGGCCAGCGTTTTTCAAAACTTTGTGTGAATTTTTTCGCTCTTCCCCAAGGCTGTCAAACGGCCGGCCGCGGCCAGCCGCGGCCTCGGCCGGCCGAGGGGAGGAAATGTGCAAAAAGCCGCGGCCGCGGCTTTTTGCACATTTCCTTTTTAATGGTATTTTCTCTGTAAAAAATAGTGTTGCACTCCGAATATTTTCGGGAAATGTTTTTAAAAATTACGAAAAACATTTACTATTTTCTTTCAAATTATTTGCACTTTTTCGAGGATGTTCAACCATTGACTACTAGAGCTTTCTATAATTTTTCATGCTGTTCCAAAGAAATACATACTTTTTGCTGAGAAGTCACACCTCCCATAGTTTTCAAGCAGTAAGAAATTTAAAAATTTCACTGTTTCTAAAAATTTTTGCATGATTAGTAGATTACAATAGGCACTGATCCCGTCATCAATTGTTTTTCAATAAATTTTTCCATGAAAATAGACCGCCAAATATAACAAAAACGTTCCTTGTGAAGTTGCAGGAGAGACAAACTATTTGAGAAAAAAAGTTTTTAAAAAAAAACTCCAAAAATTAATTTACTGTTTCAAAAAATTTTCTCACTTGCTGGGTAAAAAGTGTAGGATATTAAGGGTGTACTACCAATTCCTTTGTAATTTTTTAAGTTTCCAACGTTTTAAACAATACCTTTATTTTGAGCTCAAGTGTTCCATAATTTTGAAACAGTGAAAACTGTGTTGTTTGGATTTCAGAAAATTTTACTATTTCAAAGAATGATTCATATGAATGCTTACAGGGAGGTGATCTTTTAATGGATTTTGAACAATAGGAGACAAAAACGTTTTGAAAAATATTTTCTAAATCTTTCAATTATGACTATTTTTCCAAAATTTAGAATTCTCAATAAACCTTGAAATCCACCCGTGCACCTTTAAATTTTTTCCCAATTTTTGATGTTCTAAGCCATGAAGTCCTGTAAAGAAGTTATCTGTTTGACTATAAACCATAAATTTTTCGAATAAAATTAAATTAACACAAATAAAAAAACGATGAAAAAATTGAATGTATACTTTTCTCGTTACGGTCTTTCTACGAGATTTTCGGACAGCAAAATCTGAAAATCTGAGCTTTTCAACGATTTTTTTCCTGCCTGAAACAGTTTCTCACTCTGAAGGCCTTGCTGTGGATGGATATTATGAAGAATGGAGAAAAGTTGTTCCTGAATGATTTTGAAACAGGGGGATTTTCAAAAAATTTCGAAAAATATTTACTGTTTCAAATTTTTTTTTTCCAAATTGTTCGCAACTTTTTAAAGATGTTGATGCTTCAATTTTTTTTGGGTTCTTGTAATGATCATACAGAAAGACTGTATTTTGGGGCGTTATTTCGGTTGACTGGTATTTTTCTAAAATTATTTTATTTCGGAAAAAAAAATTATTGTTAAATAAATTTTTTAAAAAGAAAATTCTGTTAAAGTGATTCTGCTAGAAAGTCACACCTCCTTTCTTAGTTCCAGATAGTAAAAATTCAGAAATTTTCACTGTTTCTGGAAATGTTCTATTGATTAGCTGACAATACTTATTCAAATCCATCAGAGTGTTTCAAAAAGTTTCCTTCAAGAGAAAAATTCCATCAACCATGAAATTGAAGTAAATCCTTTATGAAGTGACAGGAAGGGAAAATCGTTTTAGAAACAAAATTATTTTAAAAACTCCGAAAAAAAAACTTTACTGTTTCAAAAAAATTTCTCTTTTGCTTGGTTAAAAGTGTAGGTTATTCAGAGTTCACCAATATATTCATTTATTATTTTTGAAATTTCCGATATTTTGAACAATAGTTTCATTTTGAGCTCAATTTTCACACGATTTTGAAAACAGTAATAAAAATTCGCTGTTTCAAAAAAAGCTATATGATTGGATACATATAGTATTTCATTCATATTCTGTTTTTCTCTTCATCAATATTTTTTTTTAATTTTCAGATTCTTTTGAACTTGAGAAATTCCCAAAGTTTTAGGATTCTTTAACAAATTGAAACAAAAATACCGTTTAATTTTTTTCAGTTTTTTATGTTCTAAGCCTCCAAATTCTGAGAAAAATTTCCCTATTTCACTATGAATCACAATTTTAACAGACAAAATCTACTAAATAAAAAGCTCAAAAACCTCATGCGCCTTTAAAAATGACCAAACTACACACCAAAAACCCTTCGATCACACCCCTCGATTAGTGTATAAAGTGCATGTTTACGAGTATTAGTTTTCGGAAATTCATGTCATCTCTGTTCATCAACCTTGAATGGATTTCCTTTACAAAATATCCGGATTTTCGGCGAAAATTTATCGAAAACTGAAGAAAAATGCAAAAAATTGAGAAAAGTCCGTGAGTTACGTGAAAACACAAAAAAAGCTATTACTGATAAGTCTGTTGTTGGCGTTTTTTGTGAAGAATTGTTGAAAAATGTTTTTTGTGAATTTTTCTGGTTTGTCGAATCTTAGAGTATGGAATAATCGTTCTAGTTACATTCTCAAAAATTATGAAACAGAAAAAAAAATCACTGTTTCAAAAAACCAATTCTTCCGCATTTTCTCAAAAATCACAATTATTATTGTCAATGAAAAATTCACTGTTTCCAATTTTTCCGCCGAAAATTTCGGGATTACACTGACTTTTCTGACTGCGAATTGTAGAAATAAATTCTTTCACAAGGCTCCGCGTCACTTCGCAATTTGCCAATTCGCAACTGCGACGTTTCGCAACTAGTACAAAACGACGTAGAAGGCAAGGGTCACGCCAGAAATAAGATAAACGTAAACATTGAGATCGTCAAATAAGTCTAGGAAATTTTCAAACAGTTTGGCTGAAGTACAAGTTCATTCTACTTGCCAAAGTCAGTTGCGAAATGTCATAGTTGCGAAATGTCGCAGTTGCGAATTGGTAAGTTGCCAAGTGACGCGGAGCCCTTTCACAAATGGGAAAATTCTCAGATCAAAAGGCGTTGTTTCATTTATTTCATAGTTCAATGATTCAAAAGTGGAGATACAATTCCCTCAATAATTTTTCTGGGATAACCAGAAATTTCTATTGTTTTGAAACAGCAAAAATTGCTGTTTCAAAAAATAACTGCATTGTTCCGTTCTAATAAGTATTTTGATATGACTGCTCCTTCATCCGGAAATATGTTCAAAATTGGGTTTTTTTTTGAAAAATTAATTTTTTGCTCAAAAAACACAGCAAAGAAACAATAAAGAAAAAAAAATTACAGCTACGAAAAGTCTTCCACTCTGTAAATTCAATGCGCAGCCAGTAAATGCAACTGTATCACTCTTTTTTCCAATGATTCCAGTTCCCACTTTTCTAATTCTGAAACATATTTGTCCCAAACAAATGAGAATTTGACCACTGCAAATCCGTTTTCTGGCTATTTTACCGTTTTCTGGTTACTGTAGCTACTGTGGTGGAGTTCTGAAAAAAAACCCCATTCTTAAGAATCATTTTCTGCTTTCCGCCATTTTTTTATTGCTCAAAAGTTTTACTTCCCCCCTACCCCAAAAAAAAAACGATGATTTTCAACTGAAAACAAATATGAAATTCACAAAAAGTATATTGAATGAATTTGTAATTGCCAACAGCGTATGGAAAAAGAATTGAGGAAAAATAAGAGTTCAGGCAGTATGTTTCGGGAAAATTAACATTTATGCATTTTTTTAACTTATGAAAAATGATTTTGCATTCCTAAGAAGTCAGGTTCTGGAAAAACGGTTCTAACGAAATAAGAACAATTGGTTTTTTTCACTGTTTCACCAGTTATCATCTTGTTGGAATTTGTCTTGGGTATGTTAGTTGATATTCCTCCAATGCGGTCAAAAAATTGATGAATAAGAAAGCAATGAACAGTTGCAAACAGAGTTCAAACCAGATAAAATCTGTTAAAACAGTAAAAAAAACGTTGATTTATTTGCATCAAAAACCATCAGAAAATGATCCTTGTGACTGGAAAAACGTTGTGAAATTTGAAGAAAAGTTACGAGACCAGTGCCAGTGCCATTTTCATCAACAGCATGAAATCGGGTGAAACAGTAACAAGTTTTTTTTCGAACACAATTTTTTTTTTGAAAATCTGGAAACTACAAAAAACGTACTGGATGAATGGATTAGTATTCGCGATGGATGGTATTCTTCCGTAAAAATCATTGGAAAAAGTTTTTCCAAACGCAAAAACGTCTGAAAATCACGAAAAAACATTGTGAACGGAATATAACAATTTAAAAAATGAATAAACTAGGGACAAAAAAAAAGAGTTCGAACAAGATAGAAACAGTTGAGACAGTGAAAAATTTGCGGAATTGGTAGAATTCCACTTTATCAAAAAAATTTTATCCAAAGTTTTGCGCCCAATTTTTTCGAATTGTTCTAAAATTGTAATCAATGGTTTTTTAAATGTTTTTTTTTCGACCAAAAAAATCTGCGAACTACCGAAAAAACGTTTGTTCAACCAACATAAAAATGGCTGGAACAGTAAACAAATATTTTTATCCGATGAAATTTTGAGGAAAAATCCAACATTTTGGAAATATTTCCAGTATTATTTTTAATTCGTGGGAAACTTTTGACGTTCCCGAATTTTTCAAGAACTGGTTTAAAAATTACAGAAATTATACTGTATGAACTGATAAATACCTATAAACAGGGGCAAATGAATCATTGAAAAAAAAGAAAATCAAACAGGATGAAAACGGGTGAAACAGTAAAAAATTCGTGAAATTGTATACCCATAAATTTGATGAATTGGTGGAATTTTGAAAAAAAAAATTGATTTTTTTGACCGAATGGAAATATATGGACAGAACCAACATAGACAAAACAACTTGCAACAAAATAATAATGGGTGAAACAGTAAAACAATGTTTGCTAAACTGGAGAAATTTTGAGGAAAAATTCAATTTTTTTCCAATTAGAACACGTTTTTAATTCAGCTCCGCAGCCACTTGGCAATCAACACCTCTGACGCTCTTTTTTTTTTTTTATGACCTAGCGAAAGGGGTCACGGGCAAAATTCTGAGCGGTCCGACAGTAGGGGGTGGTCAGATTTTGGTAGCACTGATTCGGATATTTTGGTCCGCGCCTAACCTGGTTTCGAGCGGATTTCAGGATGTCAGAGTTGCGAAACTTCACAGTTCCGAAGTTTTCGATTGCCAAGTGACGCGGAGCCTTTGGTTCGTGAAAAATGTTTCTTGCTTTTTAGATAAAGATGATTACAAAAATTATACTGGATGAACTGATAAAAATACCTGGTAATACTGAGAATTAATCAAAGAAAAAAAAAGATTAAAAAGCATGAAAACGGGTGAAACAGTAAAAAAATGTGTGAAATCAATGGAATTTTTCAAAATGAAGTTGCTCTTTTTTTTTTTTTTGAAAAATTGGTTATTAAAAAAATGGAAGTGGAATATGCAAAAATTGGATTCCAACATGATGAAAATTGTTAAAACAGTAAATAATATCGAGAAATAATGGAATTAAAAAATAACCCCAACTTTTCGAAATTTTTTGAAAAATTTTTTTTTTTGCCCCTAAAAACCAGCGGGAGTTTGTTTTTGACTGAAAAACACAATCTGAAAATGACAGAAAGTAACTGGATGGATGAATAAATACTGAAGATAGACAGTAGAATATTGAGAAAAAAAATTTCAAACTAGATAAGAACGTGTGATACAGTGAAAAAAACCATTTTTATTTTTGAAAACAATGGTTTTTTTTCCGATTTTGAAGCCATTTTCCAGATTTCTGAATTCAAATTCGTTTTCCATGCCCTTTTTTTTCGAAAAAAAAAAACTTACTGTTTCAAATTTTTTCTAGAACATTCCTTTTCTTTCTTGTCTCAATAAGTCACACTTTCTCCTTTTTCCAAGTGAGTCTAATTTTCTTCTGACAAGGGAAGTACCCAATATGTTACACGCGGATTTCTTAGATATTTTGTGGATAGCATGTACAGACATAGTCTACATCACTGCAAAAATTATACGTGCGCTCATTGCGGTTTCCCGGAATTACAGGACAATTTATCATTTTTCGGGATTTCTGAGCACATCAACTTTGAGCCGCTATATCTTTGTTCAAAATTGACGAAATTCGTTGGGTTTTAGCTCATTTGAAAGGTAATTTTTTGGTCTTCAAAAGTGTCAACTGAGTCAACACTCTATCTTTCTTGCGAAGTCTGGAATATTGAGAAATGTGAGAAATTGCAACATGAGTGATTTCAATAAGTGCCAATTTTTGGAAAAACGTACTCAAGAGACCATTACCATTTCAACTTTGGATGGTCAATGACGCAAG
>GL380614.1:10819-21041 GCA_000143925.2 Caenorhabditis brenneri
GAAAAGGCTTTTTTGAAGCTACTCCGATTAGGTCTGCAAATTCAGAATCGATGAAGAAAAAACTAAAAATTTCGAATTTCGGTCATTCCACGTATCCCTATACATGGAAAATGAAAAAATTTTGAAAAAAAGCTAAATAAGTCCCGTAACTCAAAGGCTCGACCTATATTTGAGTGTGTATACTTGCATCATTGACCAACCCAAGTCGAATGGTAATGGTCTCCCGAGTACGTTTTTCCAAAAATTGGCACTTATTGAAATCACTCATGTTGTAATTTCTCACATTTCTCAATATTCCAGACTTCACAAAAAAGATAGAATGTTGACTCAGTTGACACTTTTGAAGACCAGAAAATTACCTTTCAAATGAGTCATAACCCAACAAATTTCGTCAATTTTGAACAAAAATATAGCGGCTCAAAGTTGATGTGCTCAGAAATTCAGAAAAAGGATAAATTGTCCTGTAATTCCGGGAAACTGCAATGAGCGCACGTATAATTTTTGCAGTGATGTAGACTATGTCTGTACATGCTATCCACAAAATATCTAAGAAATCCGCGTGTAACATATTGGGTACTTCCCTTGTGAGATGTTTTGAATTTTTCACTGAAACTACTTCGATATCATGAAAAATCTTTCAAAAACGTATTTCAAATTTTTGTGTTTGTAATGAAGTCGTACAGTGGAAATATTACATAAACAGATCCAAACAAGGCAAATGCAATTGAAACGGTGAAAATTTGGACATTGAAATTATTTCAAAAAAAGGTTTTTTGAAAATTCAGTAAATTTTTGGTCCAGAAAAAAACTATTTTGATGAAAACAACTGCAGAAAGCTTCAGCGAATCTAGCTGATCTTTAAGTTTTGAGCTGAAGTTGTGGACCCGATTTACTGACATTTTTTCACTGTTTCAGAACTTTTCCTGAAACATTTTTGACCAATTTTTTTTGATCATTTGTTAGTTAATGGAGTTATTATTAACCAAATACCAGTGTGACAAAATCCATTTTTCATTGATTTCCGTATTGCTTCACATCTAATATTAGGAAGAAGGTGTTCTGGTTGCGTTTTCTGAAATTCTGAAACAGGAAAAAAAATCGCTGTTCCAATGAAAACAATTATTTTCGCGTTTTTCAAAAACCTGTATTAGATTTTGCATCTCAATATTTACTGTTTCAAAATGATTCCCGGAAAATTAAGAGATATTTTTTTTTTTGTTATGATCGCCATAGTTTTTTTTGACTTTTTCAATACTGAAACTGTGTAAACTCTTGCTATCAATCGTATTTTTTGTATTCAATTCCCTTTTTAAAAAATCTTCAGTAAAAACTTCCAAAAATTTCACATAACCTTTACTGATTCAAATTTTCCTAAAACTTAAAGAATAGTAGAAAATTCTGTTGGTTCATTGTTATTTTTCATGATTTCTTGCTGGTTTTTTTTTTGCTGTTTCAAGGAAAAAAACATACGGAAAATCTGTATTTTTGAATGTTATTCCTGAAGCACCAAAATTTTTTGATTTGAAAAAAAAAACCGTTTCATAAAATTTTAAAACTCATTACTTTTGAAATTTTTGTGTTCGGGAGATCAAGAAATAAGGTTGCACGATATGGTCAAATGGAAACTTTCGGAAAATACATAGAGCAAAACTGTAAGTCTTGAAAAAGTATCAACGCCTTCAGTTTTCAACCTTTTTAGACGGTTTTGAGCTAAAAGAGTTTGCCAGTCTTCACAATTGTCACTAAATTTCAGCTTTCAAAAAATTCCCAAGTTTGCTGAAAACCTAGACAAACGAGGACCCATTTTTCTGATATTTTTTCACTGTTTCAGAACTTTTCATCAAAATTTCCTGGTCAATTTTTTTTTGATAAGTCGTTGGTCGTTGTAGTTTTTCATAGACCAAATATAATTATGATACAAGATTGAGAACATACATTCCCACTGATTTTTATCGATTTTGTCTAAGAATAGGGAGATATCGTTATGGATAGGTTTTCTATAATTCTGGAAAAGGAAAAAATAATCACTGTCTCAATGAAAAAAATCTTTTCGCATTTTTCGACAATCAGTATTAAATCTTACATCTCAATGTTCACTGTTTAAAAATTTTTTCTAGTAAAATTTGGAATTATACTTTTTTCGATACAATTCCTCCTTCCTTTTCTCAATCAGCAAATTGTGAAAAAATCCTGTTATTAATGATATTTTCTCTGTTAAAAATAGTGTTTCACTCTGAAAATTCACACGGAAGTTTCGAAAAATTACAAAAAATATTTACTGTTTCAGAAGTTTTCTCAAATTGTTTGCGACTTTTCAAGAATGTTCATCAATTGACAGCTAGAGATTTCTGCAAATTTTACTTGCTGTTCCAAAAAAAAAAAGCATACAGAAAATCTGTATTCTTGGGGCATTACTTCTGAGGAACCGTAAAACTTTATCAAAAATTGATTTGATTTCGTTTCAAAAAAATTCTGTTTCATGAATTTAATTGTAGACTAGACATTTGTTGAGGACCTGCGGTGCTGTTTTGCAATTTCCCAAATCCTTTTTTTTAGAAATGAAACACGCAAAAATTGTTCATTTTTTTCTCAAGAGAGAGAGAGGAGCAAATTTGCCCTGAGGTCAACGCAATAACTCGTAGAAAGAATTGAAAAACTTTTTTTCAGAGGTAAATTTCGCCTATTGTTTTATGGCCTACATTCTCAGTTTTTCTTCGATTCACTCAGTTTTTAGATCAATCGATAGCGTTCCCGAAGTTTATTAGGCTCACCAGTTTTCGCACCAAAATCTCATAAACTGAAGCAATTAAAAATTAAATAAAAAGATTTTAGCAAAATTTTCAGTACTCCAAAAATTATTACATTTTTCGGAACGTACTTTTCTCGAAATATCTGGGTCCAGAGTGGTCAGATCGTAACACCGAAAACTGCACCAGAAACCCAAAGCGATTTCCAATGCACCCCAAAAAATTCAGATCAAAATCTTCAAAATAGCCAAAACTGGAGATGCGCAAAGTTGGAAAATTGCAAAAAGTGTGAAAATTTTTGACAAGAAATTGTCACGGCGAAACAATCGCGATTTTGGGGAAGAGGGGGAATTACCCTCAAAGAATGCTATTTCTGCTAAGAAGCACACCTCCCATAGTTTTCAAGCAGTAAGAAATTCAATAAACTTCCACTGTTTCAAAAAAGTGTTTGCATGATTAGTTGGTTACAATAGGTACTCATAAAGCATCATCCGACTTTCTTCAGAAAAAATGTTTAAATGCATTTTTTCATGAAAATAGACCGCCAAATATAACGAAAACGTTCCTTGTGAAGTTAATTACAGGAGAGGAAATTCTGAAAAAAAAAACATTTTTGAATAAAACTCCAAAAATTCCTTTACTGTTTCAAAAAAATTGCTCTTTTGCTTGGTGGAAAGTGTAGGTTATTACTTTCTTACTTTTCAAATTTCCGACATTCTGAACAATAGCTTCATTTTGAGTTCCAGTGTTCCACAATTTCGAAACAGTGAAAAAATAGTTTTTTTTAATTCAGAAAATTTTACTATTTCAAAAAATGTTGCATAAAAATGCTTACAGGGAAGTAATCACTTAATCGATTTTGGATATTAGGAGACAAAAACTGTTTGAAAAATATTTCCTGAAGTTTCCAGTTATGACTATTCATTCTCAAAACTTTAGAATTCTAAAAAAACCTTGAAGCCACCCCGTGCGTCTTTAAATTTTTCTCCCAACTTTTCATGTTCCGCCATAAAGTTTTGAAAAAACGCTATTTGACTATAAACTTGAAATTTTTCGAATGAAATTGAATAAACCCAAAGAAAAAACTCTGGAAAATTTGAACGTATACTTTTCTCGTTACAGTTCTTTTTTCGGATTTTCGAACAGCAAATTTTGTAAAATTCTTGTTCTTTTTTCCTGCCTGAGTCAGAATCTCACCCTGAAAATAGATTCTCTTTGCGTACCATGAAAAACGCGAGAAGGTCGCTTCCTGTAAGATTTCGAAACAGGAAAAATTTCAATAAATTTCGAAAAATATTCACTGTTACAAATTTTTTTCCAAATTGTTAGCAACTTTTTAAAGATGTTGATGCTTCAATTTTGTTGACCGGTATTATTTTATTCCAGTTTTTTTGGGAAAAATAAAAAATTACTGTTTCATAATTTTTAAAAAGAAAATTCTGGTGATTCTGCTAGGAAGTCACATCTCCTTTCATAGTTTCAGATAGTAAAATATCCAGAAATTTTTGTTCTTTTTGAAAATGTTCTTTTTATTAGTTGACTAAAATACTTATTCAAATCCAGCAGTGTGTTTCAAATTGTTTTTCTTCGGGAAAAAAGTTCCACGAACCATAGAATTGAAAAAATCCTTAAAACTCATGCGCCTTTAAAAATGACCAAACTACACACACAATTTTGATCACACTCTTCAATTAGTGTATAAAGTGCATGTTTACGAGTATAAATTTTCGAAAATTTCCTTGTGACCATAGGTAAGACACCCCTTTAATTAGTGTGTATGAAGCAGACTACGCATGTGATAGATACTCAAATTTCATTTTAAAATCTGAGCAATATTACGGACGGAAATCATATTTTCAGGGACGGAAATTTCGAAATTGACTGAAAAAACCACGACACTTTCCCATAACATACGAAAAGTGCATCGACACATTCTGATTTTCTTTGAAACAGAAAATAATTTCTAAGTAATTTTTCAAAAAATTTATCAAATTTTTAAATGAATTACTGTATTTTGTTTGAAAAACCACTATTGTTCGAATATTCCAGATGAATCGGTTGAAAGAAGCCTACAGAATTCAAATGATAAAATCATAACATGACTCTCTGAACTTTCAAGAAACAGTATAAAAAAACAATTTTTTGAAAAAAATTTGAAAATTAAATAAACTTGGCAAAAAATAGAGTCACAAGGAAGGGTTTCGCCGGCCGTACTACTTTTCTATGTCTGCCTTTCGAAAAATTTTTTAGTGAAACAGGAATTTTTTTTACTGTAAGGATTTCGGTCGCAAAAATCAGTGGAAACTTTTTTTATGAGTGGAAATAATTATTCGAAAATTATAGATAATCTAACTGCTGAGCGGATAATTGGGCGCAAAAAAGGTTCAAGAAAAATGAAAATGGTTGAAATAGTGAAAAAAAAATTTCGAAAAAATGTTACTGTTCCAAAATTTTTTCATGCAATATTGAGAATTTTCTTTTTTGGTAAGATGTAAGTTGCTAGTGCTTTTGTAAAGAATTGTTGAAGAATGTTTTTTCTTAATTTTTTGAAGTGTTCGTCGAATCATGGAGTATGGAAATATCGTTCTGGTCACATTTTCTGTAATCATGAAACAGAGAAAAAAAACTACTGTTTCAAAAAACAATTCTTCCGCATTTACTTAAAAACCACTGTTAATATTGCCAAGCATTTTTCACTGTTTCAAATTTTTCTTGCTGAAATTTTTAGGATTACACCGACTCCTGATGATTTGAACTGCAAATTGTATGAAGATCTTGCCAAAAATGAAAAATTTCCTTTATCAAAATTCATTATTTTATAAAATTTTGTGAATTTTTTAGCTCAATGCTTCAAATAATTTTAGAAGTTATTTTTCAAAGCTTAGTGTCACAATAAACGGATTCATCAATAACTTTTCTGGAATAACCAACAAATTCTAGTGTATTGAAACTAGAGTGTCGTCTCGTGAGAAATTTCTCGATGATGTTCGAGAAACAGATCGAGAATATTCAAATCTCGTCTCGGTATCGCTTTTTCTCAAAAATTCTTGTTCTCATCTTGTCTCGATTGAAACAATTTGAAACAGAAAAAAATACTTGCTGTTTCAAAAAATATTTATAATGTTTTGTTCTAATAACTATTTTGATATAACTGAGTTCTTTTTTTCCGGAAATATGTAAAAAAGTAGGTTTATTTCGAAAAATTAACTTATTGCTGAAAAACAGTAAAGAAACAATAAAGAAAAAAAAATAACAGTTACAAAAAGTCTTCCACTCTGTAAATTCGATACACAGTCAGTAAATGCAACTTTCTCACTCTTTTTTCCGATGTTTCCGATATCCACTATTCAAGGGGGCCTGAAACATATTTGCCCCGGAAAATGGGACAAATTTGGCAACTGCAAATCCGTTTTCTAGCTATTTTAATGTTGTCTGATTACTGTAGCTACCGTAATCCTACAGTAATCCGATCTTCAAACGTTGAAGAATTGAAGCGATCGGTGACCTTTGTCCACATGCCAGATATGGCACCAAACGGGAATATGTCTTGATTTATTTTGTTATTCTGAGAAACTTCGAGATTCAATACTTTTTCACAACTTTTATTCCATGAAAGTTTGGGTATCTGGAGAATAGAGTAAAGAGAAAAAAAGGACAAAAACAGGTTATAAAATCCGGGATGAGGGTTTTGTGAACCTTGTGCAGTTGCCCTTACAAAGAATAGAGAATTTCGATAGTGATGGGTAGTTGGGGACACAAAAAATAAAAAAAAAAACCTGATGAAAGGAGAAAAAAAGAACTGCTCAAAAATCAAGAGGAAATCAAACAGGCCTTTCGTTTTCTGGTGCGGATGGCAACCGGGCGAGGGGCGGATGGAGCGGATGGCGAATTTTGCCCGTCTGGCAAACACGCCTTACTCCGGATGAAATCACGGAGATTCTGGATTCCACTTGAGTCACCTCCTTGAATTCCTTTCAACATTCCCTCCAATACAATCTTCACCACTTCCTTCTTATCACCCGGAAGTCTCTCCATAATCTCGCGGAACTTTTTGAGCATCTCCGATTTTTTAAGCTTCGCTGAAAATATTATCATTTTGTTTAAATGGCTTGAACGTCTACTGACTTGGACGTCTACAAAAAAAAACGAAAAATCATTTTTTGAATTTTTTCAGAGGAAAATTTTCGAAAAAAAAGTTTTTCGAATTTTTTCGGAATTTTTTTTCGCACAGCCCGGGCCTGGAGCCCATTTGACTCACCGTTTTGAATTTCTCTCAATTTTCTGAGTAAGAAATTCTTCAGTTCTTCCTTCTTATCAGACGGAAGTCTGGCCATAAGCTCGCGGAGCTTGGTGAGCCACTCCCGTTTCTAAAAATTTGAAAAGTAAATTTTCTGAGCCAATTTTCAGTAACTCACTCTGGCAGCGGCAGTTTGGTTTGGCTGGGAAGCATCTACTTCCATTGAGTTGCTGCAAAATAATTTTTTTGCTTTTTTTTTCAAAATTATGCAAGAAAACTGGAATTGAAAATTTCAGAGACAAAACCTTCTCAAATAAAAATTCTAGAACCTTATGCGCTTTTTTTGTGCATCTCAGCTCCTCTTATTTTCGGTCACGCCCCTCAATTAGCGTATAAAGTGCATGTTTACGAGTATTAGTTTCCGAAAAATTTCTTCGTGATCATAGGTAAGACACCCCTTCAATTCGGTTGTGTGGGTGTGAATCAGAGTGTGTGACAAATGCTCAAAGTTCATTTCAAAATCTGAGCAATTGAGGAGGGGCAAAGGGAAAAATATTTTCAGGGACGGAAAATCTGAAGTTGGCTGAAAAAAAAAGTCTTAACCATAATACACCAGAAGTATATAAACAGATTCTGATTTTCATTGAAACGGTAAAAAAGAAAAATGCAAAAAAAAAATTTCTTTCGAATTATTTTTTTTTTGGAAAACTGAAATTGCTATGAATAAAAAGTCTTATATTTAGACCGTTTTTTTTTTTGCAAAAATGCAATTTTCAGACAAAATCCCCAGTTTTCCACTAGAATTTCCTATTTCTCACCGTCTTCTGCTTCAAAAATCGCAGTTTCAGGTCCCAATGCCAGAGAATCCTTGTGTAGATTTACGGTGGCTCCAATTGTCCAACACTAGAAAAAAATCATGAAAACTAAGTGAAGAAACCACAGAAAAAAGGAAATTAGGACAATATCCCATTGAAAAATACTGAAAACAACTGAAAACAAGGGGTTGAAAATTGAGATTGCTCAGAATATGGAATGTGAATTTTTGATGGTTTTAGACCATTTTTAAGACAATTTCGACACAAAAAATCATAAAAAAATTGGGCTTTTTTAGGCCGTTATAAGGCAATTTTTAGGCTATTTGAGGGCGTTTTTAGGCCGTTTTAAGGCCTTTTTAGGCTATTTTAGAGCTATTTTAAGGCTTTTTAGGGCTGTTTTTAGGCTATTTTAGGGCTATTTTAGGGCTTTTTCAATACTATTTTTCGGGTTTTTAGGACTAGTTTATGGATATTTTAGGCCATTTTTATGAGCTCTGTGAGATTCCAATGAGTGTTTTGTGAGTTTTTTTCACGCCTGGAGGATTATCAGTTTCTCTCAAAAACAGAGGCAAAAGGAGCTTATCAGAGGATAAGGCGAGAGAGAGGGGGAGTGAGAGAGACGCAGAGAGACTAGAGAGTGCAGGGAGGCGAGAGGGTATTGACAACATTAACAGATTATGCATATGATGGGTTTTCTAGAAAAGGACACGGGACCCAAGGGGGCGGGGCTAAGGGGGCGGTAGACCAGAAAATAGAAAAATAAAGCCAAAAGCCAAAAAAAATTCCAGAAAAATCTCAAAATTTTTACTGTTTCACCCATGAAACAGTGAAAAATTCCAAAAAAAACTTGATGATGGTCTAAAACCAGTAAAAAACCATCGAAAATTCTCAATTTTTATTCTGGACAATCTAGAATTTCACCACCGATTTTCGAGCATTTTTCAGAATTTTCAGGCCCCTCTCAGGTATTTGGCTATAATTGAAAAAATGTTACAGACAAAACTTTCTCAAATAAAAATTCTAGAATCTCCTGTGCTTTTGAAAATGATTCCCTAGATTTTAGTGCATATCAGCTCCTCTTATATTCGGTCACGCCCCTCAATAAGTGTATAAAGTGCATGTTTACGAGTATTAGTTTTCGAAAATGTCCCTCGTGATCATAGGTAAGACACCCTTCATTAGTGGGTGTGAATCAGGGTACGCATGTGACAGATGCTCAAAGCTCATTTTTATTCTGAGCAATTGAGGAGAGTACAAACGAGAAAAATATTTTCAGGGACGGAAAATATGAAGTTGACTGAGAAAACAACGCCATAATACACCAGAATTATATAAACAGATTCTGATTTTTTTTGAAACGGTAAATAAATTAAGAAGATTCTTGTTTCAAAATACTTTCCAAGCTTGTGAGGATATTCTGTAGCCTGTTTGAAAGAGTGGAGAAACCATTATTTCTTGGAATATTTTGATGGCTAGAAAAGTAGAATGATAAGACCACAACATGAATTTTTTCTGAAATTCCAAGAAACAGTAATAAAAAAACATTGTTTCAAAAAATTCTGGAAATTAAACAAAATTGGAAGCAAAATTGGTGACTATAGCCTATAGTCTATAGGAACATGATTAGTAATGAATTAGAAAGCAGGAACTTTTTTTTTTCATTTCCTTTTCAAATGAAACGGAAAAATTCCTAATTTATATGACATTAGTAATATATTTTCTTTTGCATTTTTGAAATTTTCGTTGAAACAGGATTTTTTTGAGATTTTAAGAATTCTAAAAACTTTCGAGAAAACGGAATTGTTTTCCAAAGTTCTAGTGAGTTTTCAGTTCTGAAAAATTAGAAATAAAATAGTTTGTTTACTGTTCCAAAATTCACTTCCTAGGGTTCACCCGAATATACCAAAAATGTATGAATCGATTCCATTTTTATTGAGTTTGCGAAAATTATGAAATAATTAATGTTTCAAAATTCTTTCAACTCTGTAATAGATTACTGTAGTATTCTAGGGAATTTAGTTTTAAAATTTTCATTTCTTAAACATAGAGAAGACCAACTGAAGAAACCACAGGATAATTTTTTCCGAAATTCAGAGAAACAGTAAGAAATTTTTTTCTCTGAACATTTCTGAAAACGAACAAAAGGTAGGAACAAGGAATAGTCATCAAATAAGGGTTAGAGGGAAAAATAAATGGATCAGTGAAACAAAAAAGGTGAATAATAATATGACGGTAACACTATATGTTTCATGTATAATTTTTGAAACTCTCGATGAAACAAGAAATTTTTGGAAAAAGTTTTTGACAAAACCAAAAAAACTTCTCAACTTTCATAGAATCTCTAAAAAAAAGTGGTTATTTGGCTATAATTTGAAAAATTTCAAAAACAAAGCTTGCTAAAAAAAAATTATAGTATCTCATGG